>OX465034.1:10530848-10608555 GCA_949841015.1 Aplysina aerophoba
AGAGGCCTCAAACGCCAGTTAACTTCACGAGCCACTGGCACCTACACCACAGCCTTCACCTGAAACTGATCCACTAAAGGGCATAGATATTAATGAACTCTTTGGTTTTGAATTATAAGTAACATTCAGGTTCGTGTCATTAATCATGATTCAGTTATATAGCTATAAGCAGTTCACTTTCATGTTATTGCAATTGACGTGTAAATGGCAATAATAAGGAGCAAATGCAATCTTGCATGCTGACAAATCGATATTATTATAATAGTAGCTAGACTGTTATGTCTACTAGAAATATAACAACTGTCCAAACTTGTGGACATTTGTAGCTGTTTCTTGTACGATTTGTGCAAATTTGTACTTGTTTCCTGTTATTGTGTACTTTAGAACATGAAACAGCTGCAAATCAGCCACTGTTTGCATAACTACTTATGTAAGATTTAAAAATGTTACAGCAGATGGTGTTGTATGTATGTATGTAAACTGAAGTGATGTCAGAGAAGGGGCCAGTTCACAACACATGTGTTTCCAGGTTATGTTAAAGAACCCCCTGCTGTTAGCTACTAATCAGCCAAGTCTCCTGTCCGGCCATCTGTGGTCAGTATCCCCAGGCACTCCCAGTGCCAAGCCGTGGAGCGGGAGCAGACAGCTGCCTGGAATAGGCAGCAGAACCGCTACTGCAGCTACTGCTGCTACTGTCCTGGCGCTGCGGGGTTGAGCAGGGGACAAAGAGATCAGCAGTGTCATTATCACGCAGCTAGTGGCTATAAACTCTTACAATAGCAAACACAGTAGTTCGCAAAGTGTAATAACAGACTTTACTGCTACCAAAGTACAAGACGATGTGGAACTCACGGCTTCACACAGACTTAATTGACTTGTCCTACACAGCAGGTACATATATACGTGCTTTTAATTAAATGGCTAAACTGGAAGTTCCCATTGTAATACCTCAGCATATAGCTGTACATACAGCTACACCAGGCTTGTAATAATATTTTGGGGGCAATAAAACAGATCGTACCATACATAGGCATTTGCATTTGCGGGATATAACGGGTCGTAGCTCCCCGCACCGGCACGCCCCCCTGTCGTAGCTCCCCGCACTGGCCTGCCCCCTGTCGTAGCTCCCCGCACTGGCACGCCCCCTGTCATAGCTCCCCGCACCAGTACGCCCCCCTGTCATAGCTCCCCGCACCAGTACGCCCCCCTGTCGTAGCTCCCCGCACCGGCACGCCCCCTGTCGTAGCTCCCCGCACCAGCACACTCCAAAAAATTTCGAACTAACAAATTCACGTAGGTATTGCCCGGAGTATTCCCAAGAACACTCTGAAGACCACGAATCAATGTCGGTCAATGCATGTGGAATTCATGGTGTGAGTACAGAGTGCTTGCGGAGCAGACAGAAACGCTGAGTGTCGAGGACCTGAATGTGTCAGGTCCAAACATGCAGCCTACATTTGGTAAAAATAAGATGGTTTGTGTAGGTTAGAAGTTAATTTGCCGGTACCACATATATCCCTGCCAAGAGAGGCGCATGACCCTTGTAAACCACTTGGGGCGGGGGAAGGCGGGTGCTTTTGCAAAGCCTCAGAAGTGCCTGTGGCTTTGCCCCCCTCCCCCTGGCACTTCCTTGGCTTCACTTGGCTTCACTCAAGCACTGCCTTCCCCACCAGATGTGATATGAAGGGTCCACAAAGCTACTTAGTAAAGGGATAGATGTGTAGCTGTGTGTGTGTGTGTGTGTGTGTGTGTGTGTGTGTGTGTGTGTGTGTCTGTGTGTGTGTGTCTGTGTGCTCACTCACTGAAAGGGTCCTATCTTTGAATGCCCTCAACTCAAGCAGTTCCTGCTCCATGTCAAAAAGCTTCTGGTGTAAATTGTCATTTGTCGGCTCCAACTCCTTCTGTTGTGCATTGGTGGAAGGAGACAGGGAAGGGAAGGAGCAATGGGATGACATGGTCAGCAGAGGCAGCCTTGTCTAACTTGCAAGTTCTGTTACTGAAGCACAACTCGACCAGCAAGTGGTAATGTCTGCATGTCATGAAAGGTATGTATGTATGTATGCTAGTGGGGGTGTGCGTGTCATATATAGTGGAGTTGACATAGTAAACAATTTTTGGACAATCAATTAAGGCCACTAACAAGTCACTTCAGTACATACGTATGCCCATCAAAGGCTTCAGTGTGGTTGGTGATGGTTGGTCGGGACTTCACACTGAAGTAAATGAAAATCTACTATATTATACTGTAATTGCAAAGGAGATGTTTGCTAGGTAAGTACCATTTTGGTATAGTTGATTAAACACATTGATCATATCTCATACAGCACATGTAACCACATAATTATATCTTCAAAACTTTGTACACTCACAACAGACACTTCTTAACCTAATGCCGGTTGCTGCATGTATTCAAACTGATTCAACTTAAGGAGAAAAAGCTGATTGGACTCACAAAATCGATGCAGAAGTACAGTCAACTACAATTACATGGTACTTGTTCATCTGGACACCAATATGATTTTAACACGACTTGTTGCATTCAATAAGTTAGATCTGCTGTTGGATGGGTGTTGCATGCTCCATAAGAAATACAAGCAATGTGGTAAAAAAAACAGGTGGCTAGGTAAGGACATTCTCGGGGAACGCTAGCTAGGTAGTGAAGCCGAGTTAGTTGACTGGCGGTGACGACTGTACAGTTACATCATCTAGCATCCTAGCAGACCTACCTACATATATATATCTCACCACAGTGCTGTTAGCTGACAGGATCTTTTTCTCCTGTAGACGCTTTCTGCATTTCTTGCAAAGTGCTGCTTGATCAATCTGCACCAATTGATGGTCTGGCTCAGAATAACTCCCCTTTGCCTCTTCACCCTTCCAATTTAAGGACTCATTCTCACCGTACAACCGAATGAGTCGTAGGTGACAATCCTCATGTCTTTTTCTCTCTTCTTCAGCTCGTGAGCACTGTTTCTTGAGACGTGCAACCTCCTGCTTCAACATTTCTATTTCAGCTGCTGAGCTAGTGCTAGGCTCAGGCAGCCCTTCTGCCTTCCCAAAGGCTGCCTCCGTGCGTGACTCTATGTCAGCAGAGCTTGCCTGCCCCACAGACAGGCTGCTCAACCTCTGCGTCAATGGGTGCACAGCAGCAGCACCAGGCGAAATCGTGCTCTGCAAAGATGCATTGATGGAGCTCAGGCTGTCCACTAGTTGTGAGCTGCGTGGACGCATCTCTGGGACAAATTCAAGGCACTGCCCGACCATTGGCATGAACAAGCGTCTCTCCTCCACAGTGAACTGATTGATGTACTTCCTTCGTTGGTCGAGCTCACTGACAGCCACCTGTCTCCCTCCTTGGCTGACTCGGGCTGCTGACGGGGTAGGAGCTTTGTTGTGCACCAGAGTAGAGATGATGACAACACCGAAAGAGAACACATCCAGCTGCTCGTCATAGCGGAGAGGGATCTCCTTCGCTTCAGGAGGCATGAACACGGGTGTGCCCTTCATTGATGATGCGCGGGCCAGATTGCCAGGTGTGGTGACACGGATCATGCCAAAGTCGGTGAGTTTGGCTGTAAAGGTATTGGTGTCCAGCATGACGTTGTCTGGCTTTAGGTCGTGGTGGACGAGGGGAGGGGTATGGCCATGCAGATAGCTCAAGCCCTCAGCCACTTGCAGGAGAATGCATGCCTTCTGTTGAAGTGGAAAGGTGCTCCTCGTCTTTTTCTCGAGGTAATCGCCCAAACTGATGTCCATCTTCTCCATCACGATGATAGGCGAGCGAGTGGATCGTGCAGGGTCGTAGTAGAGGCCAAGCAGATCGACCATGTTGGGGTGGTCAAGTTTGACCCACGACCGAAACTCTCGCTTAAAATTCATCATTTCCTTCTGCGATCCAGGGAGCTCTCTCAGTTCAGGCTCGAAGAAGAAGTCGTGCAGCTTCTTGGCTGCTCGCATTTTTCCTCGCCACTTCACTTCGAACACAACGCCGTAGGACCCTCGCCCCAGCTCCACGCCCGTCTCCTCCACGTTGTGTATCACCCGGTCTCCGTACTCGGCCTCCAGTGAGATCGAGTCCATCGCTGGCAAGCGGCGCGTTCTTCCGCGAACTTGTTTATGGGCACTGGGGCATCTAGTAATTCAATAAGCTATAGTTATTCGGTGTTGCCAGCAATCCACAAAATTGATATATATATTACACAAGCGTTTCGAAGAATTTGGGGTTCAAGTGTCGCGAGCCGACGTGAGTGTAGTTCGGACGAGCCGGAAATGAGTAATTGTTTGCTGCGAATTCAAAGAAGTTGCACGACATTTTCTTCGACACGGACACTCCATTCTTCTGCAGAAGGATGAAGAGAATTTAATAGCTGAATGAGTGTCGTGCGTGGTCGAAGTTTAACACCCCAACATGGTGGCCCTCCGGGGGTTGTATTGGAATTCCTCTCACGGCACCCCTGTCATGAACATTGTGATGGAGAGCATGGACATCAGTCTTGGAGACTACCTCGTCAAGAACCCACGCGTGGCCGTTCCACTTCACAAGAAGGTATCCATTCTCCTGCAAGTAGCTCAGGGCTTGAGCTATCTGCATGGCCATACCCCTCCCCTCATCCATGATGACGGAAAGCCAGACAACGTCTTGCTCAACACTAGTACCTTCGCGGCTATTTGGCATGATTTGCACTGGCAATTTTCTGGGCCTGCCTAGCCAGACTCTCATTAGTACTAGTGTGGTGCACCAGTGTTCATGCCTCCTGAGCAGCTTCATGCATGAACGACCCTCCAAACGAGAAGATGGATGTGCCATCATCTCCGTACTGCTACCGAGGACACAGACTGAATAATGAACAGCTCAAAGCTGTGTCCAAATGCAAACTATGCCATGCTGCCTGAATGTAATTGCTACAGTGAAAAGAGCATTGGTCGTTGCTGTATTGCTGAGAGGTACCTTAAATTTGATCCGACCAATGACAATGGAACATTGCATCCTTCCCTTGCATTTCCTTACAACATAACTACTGCAGACACAACACATTTTACTGGTTCCACACAGCACAAACCAGCGACTATACATGTATGGTTACATGCTACTATGGTTATACCGAATTCTACCGAACTATATAGTCACGTAATGACAACTATACATATGGTTATGTATAAACCAAGTTCTACATGAAAACACACACTTTGCATGTGCGGAACATGAGTACATGTCAGAGAAAAGGTTACGTATATCAAAGTATAGTTTGGATATATTATGTAAAAGCAGTATAGATAATGTATTGTCACATGACAGTCACATGACTGGACACCAACTAATAGGCATCTGCAGTGGAAGAATGTAGAGTACAAGCCTTGACCACTGGCAACCAAAGATTAAAGAAGGCACACGCACACCCATGCACACGCTCACGCACACATGCACGCGCTCCGCACACATGCACACGCTCACGTGGAATATAGTATAATTATATGTATATGCACAGAGTTGAAACACATCCCCAATTTACAAAATTCTAAACACACGCACACACCCATACACACACACACGCACACAGGCACACACGCACACACACACACACGCACACACACACACACACACACACACACACAACACACACACACACATACACACACACACACACGCACACACGTGCACACACACACACACACACACACACGCATACACTTGTGAAAACTCGCACAGCACGCACTTCATGAAGTATGCTCAAATACCACTGACTACACTTGTACCAAGCCCCGCCCACCTGGCCACTCCCATGACACGTTCTTTGTTTCACAGTTGATGTAGTACGGTGTTCCATCGCTTGTGTACCGGCACTGCCATCCAGGGGGGAGGACCCAACCACTGACCCCACCCCCAGAGCCCAACTGTGACGAGGTGGGACTCTCACTAGACAGCTGTCTGGAATAGGCAGCACTGCCTTGGCTTCCACTGCCCTTTCCCTGTGCATGGGGGAGGGGCCAGGAGGAGGGGGAGGAGCCAGAAGGAGGAGGAGGGGGAGGAGGGAGGGTGGTCATCACATATCAACACAAACCTTTGAACAATTAGTGATAACACTAATCCAATAATCACAATTGATTGGACATTTTGGCAGACTGCAGCACAGCTGGCTCATCAGTGAAGGACAGCACTGATGTATAGGGGGACATACACAGGTCACAGAATCCTCCACTCCTTCTGTGCTCAGCATTTTTAGGAACTATGAAGTAGTGTTGGGCAATAGTAGAAATATCTTGTGCGATTATTGCCTGGCACAAGTCATGCAATAATTGCGAGAATTGCGATACACGTATTTGCATGCTTAGACAACATTTACAAAACTCAACCAGCAAGAAACAGCAAGAAACTGAAGTATGTAACCTCAAAGTACAAGTTCTCATGGCATATTTCTAGCCAGAAATACAAGTTTGTTAACACTGTCTGGGGACAATTGAGCTCGTAGATCGCTAACTATATAACCAGCTTTACTGAATAAGCGTTCTGATGCAACACTGGTCCCACAGGCACTGAGGTATTTTCGGGCAAGTCCAGCAAGAATTGGTAAGCGATGGGCCTCATCCTTCCACCAAAGTAAAGGATCATCTTCAGGATTCACTGGAGGCAAACTCTGATACCGACTCATCTCCTCTTCCACTTTCTGTCTATCACTCAGTGGCACTTCACTGGCTTTTTGTCTTCTATCTTTGAATGTCTTCTTCAAAATTGCACTCAATCCCTTTGGTTTCTTCGGTGGTGGAAGGTCTTCTTCATCTACTGTAGCATCAAAGCTGCTGTCTGGTTTGGCAGCGATGCTAACAGCTTCATATTCTATTTCTCTTAGTGACCTATTCTTATCTACCAGGTAGTCCACTCGAAATCGGGGGTCTAAATAGCTGCATTTGTCAAGCAAGCTCGAGGTCTCCACGTGAAGATAGCTAACCTGCAGTTTGTCTCCAATGATCTCTTTCATTTCCTTTCCTATGGCACAGTCATCAGGAGAGGCACGAAGACAGTTATCCATGATGTAACTGAGAAGGGGACGGACTGCAGAGACGGTGACACATTTTTCACCTGAAAGGGCATCAGTAAAATTTGAAAGAGGCTCAAGAACAGAAGCAACTGATTCTAAGGTAGAGAACTCGTTATCAGTGGGCATTCGATGCCAATTTTTTTCGATCTTCAGCCAATACAGCGCAGATGGCTTGTTGCTGTTCTAGAATTCTCGCAATCATTTTGTATGTTGAGCCCCATCTGGTGACAACATCAGCAAGTGTGCTGCTTTAATCCTAGGTCAGCCTGCTTCTGGTGAAGGTCTCTGTACTTCTTCCAGCTTCTACTGAAGGCTTCCACCAAGCTGTGACATCTGGCGATTGCTCGTTGAACTCGGTCAAGCTGCAGGGATTTGTTAATGGCAAGGTCAAGATTGTGCCCAAAGCAACTGAGCCTGGGGTATTCAAGCAGCTGAAATGCCAAAACAAAATTTAAGCCATTGTCTGTTGTTGTGACAACAAGACTCTCAGCTTTTAGTTCCCAGTTAGCCCGTATGTCCTGAAGATCATTGGCTAGGTTCTGACCAGTGTGGTCCTCAAATAGAGGAACAGTGTCTAGGCAGTAAGATTTCAGTTCCCAATCTTTTGTGAGAAGATATGTGTGTGTGTGTGTGTGTGTGTGTGTGTGTGTGTGTGTGTGTGTGTGTGTGTGTGTGTGTGTGTGTGTGTGTGTGTGTGTGTGTGTGTGTGTGTGTGTGTGTGTGTGTGTGTGTGTGTGTGTGTGTGTGTGTGTGTGTGTGTGTGTGTGTGTGTGTGTGTGTGTGTGTGTGTGTGTGTGTGTGTGTGTGTGTGTGTGTGTGTGTGTGTGTGTGTGTGTGTGTGCATGAGTATGTACACACATGTTTTTGTTGTTGTGGGCACAGTCAGTAAGAGCAATGATGAGCTGTATAGCCCACGTCGCATTCTCCCTCATCCTTCCCTTCCCATCCCATTCTTCCTCATCATGTGTGAACTTTGTATGTCTGATGCTGTCAGCTGCCAAAGAAGACACATGGGACCAGTCCCATTTCTCCTGTTATCAAGTCAACGTGGAAGTCGGTGGAGCTGAAGCTCATGGCAATTCCAGTCATCTTCTTGCTCCTCCGCATGTGGAGTATGGTGAACGGGATCATCATGGTTTACTCGGACATTTATTGCTGGGCAAATGCAGATTTTGTCAAGTTCATTGGATTTTTAGCAGTGAGTTTGTCCAATATTAATGGCGTATGCCCATTTGTGTGTGTGTGTGTGTGTGTGTGTGTGTGTGTGTGTGTGTGTGTGTGTGTGTGTGTGTGTTGGTGTGTGTCTGCGTGGTTGTCTGTTTGTGTATGTGTGTGTGTCTGACACTGTCTGTGTGGTTGTGACTTTGAGTACGTGTGTTTGTGTGTGTGTGTGAGTGATCCTGTGGGTGTCCCTCTTCCCTCCACTCAGGGTATTGGGGACAGCGGACAGGGTTTCTGCAATTTTGTTTTATTTGTTGCTCTCACAAAAAATGTTCGCGGATTCTTCTTTGAAAAGTTGTATTACCTCTGCTGCTGTTGCTGTCAGTGCTACAGCCCCCATCACACCCTCCTGTTGGCAGACTCACGCTACCATCGCAAACCCACATCCACTTCAACCAACACCAGCGCCTCCTCCAAGTGAGGCCCTGCCATCAGACACATTCCAGATGTCAGTTTATTCTCCTCCACAGCATATTATATTGATACAGCAGGATGGGTATAATGTGCACTTTATATAGTATGCATTGCTTCTGCATTACTCCATGCTTATCTGCATGTGTTTGTGTGTTACGAGAATACTGGCTTGTTTGTGTGTTACGAGAATACTGACTTGTTTGTGTTTTTACACATACACCTTCTGTTTCTTGTGATAGACTAGATTGGTTGTCAATTAATTAATTTGATATAATTATTCTGTATTGTGTACGTAATGGATAGTAAGAATTCATTTGGCAATGATTTTTAACAATAGTAGGTTGTCAGGGGTACATGCAAGTGTTCTGCAGGCTAGCGCAACAAATCGATCGACATGCAAAATTAAACAACTATGTACGTGCGTGTGCGTGCACACATGCACTAGTCAAAGTGGTCAGTAGATGTGTCTGTTTGACATTAAATACGTTACAAGTAAGCAGTACTCCTTGAAGCATGTCCAACAGAGAGGTGTTATGACATGTTATCTTCATACAACTACAAATTCTTCACAAAAATGCAATGTTGTGTAACTATGTATGTATGTAAACTGAAGTGATGTCAGAGAAGGGGCCAGTTCACAACACATGTGTTTCCAGGTTATGTTAAAGAACCCCCTGCTGTTAGCTACTAATCAGCCAAGACTCCTGTCCGGCCATCTGTGGTCAGTATCCCCAGGCACTCCCAGTGCCAAGCCGTGGAGCGGGAGCAGACAGCTGTCTGGAATAGGCAGCAGAACCGCTACTGCAGCTACTGCTACTACTGTCCTGGCGCTGTGGGGTTGAGCAGGGGACAAAGAGATCAGAGGTGTCACGCAGCTAGTGGCTATAAACTCTTACAATAGCAAACACAGTAGTTCGCAAAGTGTAATAACAGACTTTACTGCTACCAAAGTACAAGACCATGTGGAACTCACTGCTTCACACAGACTTAATTGACTTGTCCTACACAGCAGGTACATATACGTGCTTTTAATTAAATGGCTAAACTGGAAGTTCCCATTATAATACCTCAGCATATAGCTGTACATACAGCTACACCAGGCTTGTAATAATATTTTGGGGGCAATAAAACAGATCGTACCATACATAGGCATTTGCATTTGCGGGATATAACGGGTCGTAGCTCCCCGCACCGGCATGCCCCCCTGTTGTAGCTCCCCGCACCGGCCTGCCCCCTGTCATAGCTCCCCGCACCGCCACGCCCCCCTGTCATAGCTCCCCGCACCAGTACGCCCCCCTGTCATAGCTCCCTGCACCGCCACGCCCCCCTGTCGTAGCTCCCCACACCAGCACACTCCAAAAAATTGGGAACCAACAAATTCACGTAGTTATCGCCCGGCGTATTCCCAAGAACACTCTGAAGACCACGAATCAATGTCGGTCAATGCATGTGGAATTCATGGTGTGAGCACAGAGTGCTTGCGGAGCAGACAGAAACGCTGAGTGTCGAGGACCTGAATGTGTCAGGTCCAAACATGCAGCCTACATTTGGTAAAAATAAGATGGTTTGTGTAGGTTAGAAGTTAATTTGCCGGTACCACATATATCCCTGCCAAGAGAGGCGCATGACCCTTGTAAACCACTTGGGGCGGGGGAAGGCGGGTGCTTTTGCAAAGCCTCAGAAGTGCCTGTGTCATATTTGGCCCCCCTCCCCCTGGCACTTCCTTGGCTTCACTTGGCTTCACTCAAGCACTTCCTTCCAGACATAATGATACGATGGGTCCACAAAGCTACTTAGTAAAGGGATAGATGTGCAGTGTGTGTGTGTGTGTGTGTGTGTGTGTGTGTGTGTGTGTGTGTGTGTGTGTGTGTGTGTGTGTGTGTGTGTGTGTGTGTGTGTGTGTGTGTGTGTGTGTGTGTGTGTGTGTGTGTGTGCTCACTCACTGAAAGGGTCCTATCTTTGAATGCCCTCAACTCAAGCAGTTCCTGCTCCATGTCAAAAAGCTTCTGGTGTAAATTGTCATTTGTCGGCTCCAACTCCTTCTGTTGTGCATTGGTGGAAGGAGACAGGGAAGGGAAGGAGCAATGGGATGACATGGTCAGCAGAGGCAGCCTTGTCTAACTTGCAAGTTCTGTTACTGAAGCACAACTCGACCAGCAAGTGGTAATGTCTGCATGTCATGAAAGGTATGTACGTACGTATGTATGCTAGTGGGGGTGTGCGTGTCATATATAGTGGAGTTGACATAGTAAACAATTTTTGGACAATCAATTAAGGCCACTAACAAGTCACTTCAGTACATATGCCCATCAAAGGCTTCAGTGTGGTTGGTGATGGTTGGTCGGGACTTCACACTGAAGTAAATGAAAATCTACTATATTATACTGTAATTGCAAAGGAGATGTTTGCTAGGTAAGTACCATTTTGTAATGGTATAGTTGATTAAACACATTGATCATATCTCATACAGCACATGTAACCACATAATTATATCTTCAAAACTTTGTACACTCACAACAGACACTTCTTAACCTAATGCCGGTTGCTGCATGTATTCAAACTCATTCAACTTAAGGAGAAAAAGCTGATTGGACTCACAAAATCGATGCAGAAGTACAGTCAACTACAATTACATGATACTTGTTCATCTGGACACCAATATGATTTTAACACAATTTGTTGCATTTATTAAGTTAAATCTAGATCTGCTGTTGGATGGGTGGTGCATGCTCCATAAGAAATACAAGCAATGTGGTAAAAAAAACAGGTGGCTAGGTAAGGACATTCTCGGGGAACGCTAGCTAGGTAGTGAAGCCGAGTTAGTTGACTGGCGGTGATGACTGTACAGTTACATCATCTAGCATCCTAGCAGACCTACATACATATACATATCTCACCACAGTGCTGTTAGCTGACAGGATCTTTTTCTCCTGTAGACGCTTTCTGCATTTCTTGCAAAGTGCTGCTTGATCAATCTGCACCAATTGATGGTCTGGCTCAGAATAACTCCCCTTTGCCTCTTCACCCTTCCAATTTAAGGACTCATTCTCACCGTACAACCGAATGAGTCGTAGGTGACAATCCTCATGTCTTTTTCTCTGTTCTTCAGCTCGTGAGCACTGTTTCTTGCGACGTGCAACCTCCTGCTTCAACATTTCTATTTCAGTTGCTGAGCTAGTGCTAGGCTCAGGCAGCCCTTCTGCCTTCCCAAAGGCTGCCTCCGTGCGTGACTCTATGTCAGCAGAGCTTGCCTGCCCCACAGACAGGCTGCTCAACCTCTGCGTCAATGGGTGCACAGCAGCAGCACCAGGCGAAATCGTGCTCTGCAAAGATGCATTGATGGAGCTCAGGCTGTCCACTAGTTGTGAGCTGCGTGGACGCATCTCTGGGACAAATTCAAGGCACTGCCCGACCATTGGCATGAACAAGCGTCTCTCCTCCACAGTGAACTGATCGATGTACTTCCTTCGTTGGTCGAGCTCACTGACAGCCACCAGTCTCCCTCCTTGGCTGACTCGGGCTGCTGACGGGGTAGGAGCTTTGTTGTGCACCAGAGTAGAGATGATGACAACACCGAAAGAGAACACATCCAGCTGCTCGTCATAGCGGAGTGGGATCTCCTTCGCTTCAGGAGGCATGAACACAGGTGTGCCCTTCATTGATGATGCGCGGGCCAGATTGCCAGGTGTGGTGACACGGATCATGCCAAAGTCGGTGAGTTTGGCTGTAAAGGTATTGGTGTCCAGCATGACGTTGTCTGGCTTTAGGTCGTGGTGGACGAGGGGAGGGGTATGGCCATGCAGATAGCTCAAGCCCTCAGCCACTTGCAGGAGAATGCATGCCTTCTGTTGAAGTGGAAAGGTGCTCCTCGTCTTTTTCTCGAGGTAATCGCCCAAACTGATGTCCATCTTCTCCATCACGATGATAGGCGAGCGAGTGGATCGTGCAGGGTTGTAGTAGAGGCCAAGCAGATGGACCATGTTGGGGTGGTCAAGTTTGACCCACGACCGAAACTCGCGCTTAAAATTCATGATTTCCTTCTGCGATCCAGGGAGCTCTCTCAGTTCAGGCTCGAAGAAGAAGTCGTGCAGCTTCTTGGCTGCTCGCATTTTTCCTCGCCACTTCACTTCGAACACAACGCTGTAGGACCCTCGCCCCAGCTCCACGCCCGTCTCCTCCACGTCATGTATCACCAGGTCTCCGTACTCGGCCTCCAGTGAGATCGAGTCCATCGCTGGCAAGCGGCGCGTTCTTCCGCGAACTTGTTTATGGGCACTGGGGCATCTAGTAATTCAATAAGCTAATTATTCGGTGTTGCCAGCAATCCACAAAATTGATATAGACACAACCACGGCGTTTCGAAGAATTTGGGGTTCAAGTGTCGCGAGCCGACGTGAGTGTAGTTCGGACGAGCCGGAAATGAGTCATTGTTTGCTGCGAATTCAAAGAAGTTGCACGACATTTTCTTCGACACGGACACTCCATTCTTCTGCAGAAGGATGAAGAGAATTTAATAGCTGAATGAGTGTCGTGCGTGGTCGAAGTTTAACACCCCAACATGGTGGCCCTCCGGGGGTTGTATTGGAATTCCTCTCACGGCACCCCTGTCATCAACATTGTGATGGAGAGCATGGACATCAGTCTTGGAGACTACCTCGTCAAGAACCCACGCATGGCCGTTCCACTTCACAAGAAGGTATCCATTCTCCTGCAAGTAGCTCAGGGTTTGAGCTATCTGCATGGCCATACCCCTCCCCTCATCCATGATGACGGAAAGCCAGACAACATCATGCTCAACACTGGTACCTTCGCGGCTATTTGGCATGATTTGCACTGGCAATTTTCTGGGCCTGCCTAGCCAGACTCTCATTAGTACTAGTGTGGTGCGCCAGTGTTCATGCCTCCTGAGCAGCTTCATGCATGAACGACCCTCCAAACGAGAAGATGGATGTGCCATCATCTCCGTACTGCTACCGAGGACACAGACTGAATAATGAACAGCTCAAAGCTGTGTCCAAATGCAAACTATGCCATGCTGCCTGAATGTAATTGCTACAGTGAAAAGAGCATTGGTCGTTGCTGTATTGCTGAGAGGTACCTTAAATTTGATCCGACCAATGACAATGGAACATTGCATCCTTCCCTTGCATTTCCTTACAACATAACTACTGCAGACACAACACATTTTACTGGTTCCACACAGCACAAACCAGCGACTATACATGTATGGTTACATGCTACCATGGTTATACCGAATTCTACCGAACTATATAGTCACGCACGCAATGACAACTATACATATGGTTATGTATAAACCAAGTTCTACATGAAAACACACACTTTGGATGTGCGGAACATGAACTATGTAACCTCACATATTTTTAGAAGCTATTGTATGTAGATATTATTTATTTATAGTACCTGTTATACTAATATTTAACTATTACATAGATCCCGTTGCCATGGTAACGTGCGTCTAAACGATTATTCTAAAAAAATGTGCGGAACATGAGTACATGTCAGAGAAAGGTTACGTATATCAAAGTATAGTTTGGATATATTATATAAAAGCAGTATATTTAAGGTATTGTCACATGACAGTCACATGACAGTCACATGACTGGACACCAACTAATAGGCATCTGCAGTGGAAGAATGTAGAGTGCAAGACTTGACCACTGGCAACCAAAGATTAAAGAAGGCACACGCTCCGCACACACATGCACACGCTCCGCACACATGCACGCGCTCACGTGGAATATAATATATATGTATATGCACAGAGTTGAAACCCCCCCCCCAATTTACAAAATTCTAAACACACGCACACACCCATACACACACACACGCACACACGCATACACACACGCACACACACACACACACATGCACACACACACACACACACACACATGCACACGCACACACACACACACACACACGCGCACACGCACACACGCACACACGCACACACGCACACACACACACGCACACACACACACACACACACAACACACACACACACACACATACACACACACACACACACACGAACACACGTGCACACACACACACACACACACACACGCATACACTTGTGAAAGCTCGCACAGCACGCACTTCATGAAGTATGCTCAAATACCACTTACTACACTTGTACCAAGCCCCGCCCACCTGGCCACTCCCATGACACGTTCTTTGTTTCACAGTTGATGTAGTACGGTGTTCCATCGCTTGTGTACCGGCACTGCCATCCAGGGGGGAGGACCCGACCACTGACCCCACCCCCAGAGCCCAACTGTGACGAGGTGGGACTCTCACTAGACAGCTGTCTGGAATAGGCAGCACTGCCTTGGCTTCCACTGCCCTTTCCCTGTGCATGGGGGAGGGGCCAGGAGGAGGGGGAGGAGGGAGGGTGGTCATCACATATCAACACAAACCTTTGAACAATTAGTGATAACACTAATCCAATAATCACAATTGATTGGACATTTTGGCAGACTGCAGCACAGCTGGCTCATCAGTGAAGGACAGCACTGATGTATAGGGGGACATACACAGGTCACAGAATCCTCCACTCCTTCTGTGCTCAGCATTTTTAGGAACTATATATATATGAAGTAGTGTTGGGCAATAGTAGAAATATCTTGTGCGATTATTGCCTGGCACAAGTCATGCAATAATTGCGAGAATTGCGATACACGTATATGCATGCTTAGACAACATTTACAAAACTCAACCAGCAAGAAACAGCAAGAAACTGAAGTATGTAACCTCAAAGTACAAGTTCTCATGGCATATTTCTAGCCAGAAATACAAGTTTGTTAACACTGTCTGGGGACAATTGAGCTCGTAGATCGCTAACTATATAACCAGCTTTACTGAATAAGCGTTCTGATGCAACACTGGTCCCACAGGCACTGAGGTATTTTCGGGCAAGTCCAGCAAGAATTGGTAAGCGATGGGCCTCATCCTTCCACCAAAGTAAAGGATCATCTTCAGGATTCACTGGAGGCAAACTCTGATACCGACTCATCTCCTCTTCCACTTTCTGTCTATCACTCAGTGGCACTTCACTGGCTTTTTGTCTTCTATCTTTGAATGTCTTCTTCAAAATTGCACTCAATCCCTTTGGTTTCTTCGGTGGTGGAAGGTCTTCTTCATCTACTGTAGCATCAGAGCTGCTGTCTGGTTTGGCAGCGATGCTAACAGCTTCATATTCTATTTCTCTTAGTGACCTATTCTTATCTACCAGGTAGTCCACTCGAAATCGGGGGTCTAAATAGCTGCATTTGTCAAGCAAGCTCGAGGTCTCCACGTGAAGATAGCCAACCTGCAGTTTGTCTCCAATGATCTCTTTCATTTCCTTTACTATGGCACAGTCATCAGGAGAGGCACGAAGACAGTTATCCATGATGTAACTGAGAAGGGGACGGACTGCAGAGACGGTGACACATTTTTCACCTGAAAGGGCATCAGTAAAATGTGAAAGAGGCTCAAGAACAGAAGCAACTGATTCTAAGGTGGAGAACTCGTTATCAGTGGGCATTCGATGCCAATTTTTTTCGAACTTCAGCCAATACAGCGCAGATGGCTTGTTGCTGTTCTAGAATTCTCGCAATCATTTTGTATGTTGAGCCCCATCTGGTGACAACATCAGCAAGTGTGCTGCTTTAATCCTAGGTCAGCCTGCTTCTGGTGAAGGTCTCTGTACTTCTTCCAGCTTCTACTGAAGGCTTCCACCAAGCTGTGACATCTGGCGATTGCTCGTTGAACTCGGTCAAGCTGCAGGGATTTGTTAATGGCAAGGTCAAGATTGTGCCCAAAGCAACTGAGCCTGGGGTATTCAAGCAGCTGAAATGCCAAAACAAAATTTAAGCCATTGTCTGTTGTTGTGAGAACAAGTCTCTCAGCTTTTAGTTCCCAGTTAGCCAGTATGTCCTGAAGATCATCGGCTAGGTTCTGACCAGTGTGGTCCTCAAATAGAGGAACAGTGTCTAGGCAGTAAGATTTCAGTTCCCAATCTTTTGTGAGAAGATGTGTGTGTGTGTGTGTGTGTGTGTGTGTGTGTGTGTGTGTGTGTGTGTGTGTGTGTGTGTGTGTGTGTGTGTGTGTGTGTGTGTGTGTGTGTGTGTGTGTGTGTGTGTGTGTGTGTGTGTGTGTGTGTGTGTGTGTGTGTGTGTGTGTGTGTGTGTGTGCATGAGTATGTACACACATGTTTTTGTTGTTGTGGGCACAGTCAGTAAGAGCAATGATGAGCTGTATAGCCCACATCGCATTCTCCCTCATCCTTCCCTTCCCATCCCATTCTTCCTCATCATGTGTGAACTTTGTATGTCTGATGCTGTCAGCTGCCAAAGAAGACACATGGGACCAGTCCCATTTCTCCTGTTGTCAAGTCAACGTGGAAGTCGGTGGAGCTGAAGCTCATGGCAATTCCAGTCATCTTCTTGCTCCTCCGCATGTGGAGTATGGTGAACGGGATCATCATGGTTTACTCAGACATTTATTGCTGGGCAAATGCAGATTTTGTCAAGTTCATTGGATTTTTAGCAGTGAGTGTGTCCAATATTAATGGTGTATGCCCATTTGTGTGTGTGTGTGTGTGTGTGTGTGTGTGTGTGTGTGTGTGTGTGTGTGTGTGTGTGTGTGTGTGTGTGTGTGTGTGTGTGTGTGTGTGTGTGTGTGTGTGTGTGTGTGTGTGTGTGTGTGTGTGTGTGTGTGTGTGTGTGTGTGTGTGTGTGTGTGTGTGTGTGTGTGTGTGTGTGTCACAGTGTGTGTGTATGTGTGTGTGTGTGTGTGTGTGTGTGTGTGTGTGTGTGTGTGTGTGTGTGTGTGTGTGTTGGTGTGTGTTGGTGTGTGTGTCCATGTGTGTGTCTGCGTGGTTGTCTGTTTGTGTATGTGTGTGTGTCTGACACTGTCTGTGTGGTTGTGACTTTGAGTACGTGTGTTTGTGTGTGTGTGTGAGTGATCCTGTGGGTGTCCCTCTTCCCTCCACTCAGGGTATTGGGGACAGCGGACAGGGTTTCTGCAATTTTGTTTTATTTGTTGCTCTCACAAAAAATGTTCGCGGATTCTTCTTTGAAAAGTTGTATTACCTCTGCTGCTGTTGCTGTCAGTGCTACAGCCCCCATCACACCCTCCTGTTGGCAGACTCACGCTACCATCGCAAACCCACATCTACTTCAACCAACACCAGCGCCTCCTCCAAGTGAGGCCCTGCCATCAGACACATTCCAGATGTCAGTTTATTCTCCTCCACAGCATATTATATTGATACAGCAGGATGGGTATAATGTGCACTTCATATAGTATGCATTGCTTCTGCATTACTCCATGCTTATCTGCATGTGTTTGTGTGTTACGAGAATACTGGCTTGTTTGTGTGTTACGAGAATACTGGCTTGTTTGTGTGTTACGAGAATACTGGCTTGTTTGTGTTTTTACACGTACACCTTCTGTTTCTTGTTATAGACTAGATTGGTTGTCAATTAATTAATTTGATATAATTATTCTGTATTGTGTACGTAATGGATAGCAAGAATTCATTTGGCAATGATTTTTAACAATAGTAGGTTGTCAGGGGTACATGCAAGTGTTCTGGCTAGCGCAACAAATCGATCGACATGCAAAATTAAACAACTATGTACGTGCGTGCGTGTGCGTGCGTGCACACATGCACTAGTCAAAGTGGTCAGTAGATGTGTCTGCTTGACATTAAATACGTTACAAGTAAAAGCAGTACTCCTTGAAGCATGTCCAACAGAGAGGTGTTATGACATGTTATCTTCATACAAATACAAATTCCTCACAAAGTGCAATGTTGTGTATGTATGTATGTATGTATGTAAACTGAAGTGATGTCAGAGAAGGGGCCAGTTCACAACACATGTGTTTCCAGGTTATGTTAAAGAACCCCCTGCTGTTAGCTACTAATCAGCCAAGACTCCTGTCCGGCCATCTGTGGTCAGTATCCCCTGGCACTCCCAGTGCCAAGCCGTGGAGCGGGAGCAGACAGCTGTCTGGAATAGGCAGCAGAACCGCTACTGCAGCTACTGCTGCTACTGTCCTGGCGCTGTGGGGTTGAGCAGGGGACAAAGAGATCAACAGTGTCATTATCACGCAGCTAGTGGCTATAAACTCTTACAATAGCAAACACAGTAGTTCGCAAAGTGTAACAACAGACTTTACTGCTACCAAAGTACAAGACCATGTGGAACTCACTGCTTCACACAGACTTAATTGACTTGTCCTACACAGCAGGTACATATATACGTGCTTTTAATTAAATGGCTAAACTGGAAGTTCCCATTATAATACCTCAGCATACAGCTGTACATACAGCTACACCAAGCTTGTAATAATATTTTGGGGGCAATGAAACAGATCGTACCATACATAGGCATTTGCATTTGCGGGATATAACGGGTCGTAGCTCCCCGCTCCGGCACGCCCCCCTGTCATAGCTCCCCGCACCGGCACGCCCCCCTGTCGTAGCTCCCCGCACCAGTACGCCCCCCTGTCGTAGCTCCCCGCACCGGCACGCCCCCCTGTCGTAGCTCCCCGCACCAGTACGCCCCCTGTCGTAGCTCCCCACACCGGCACGCCCCCCTGTCATAGCTCCCCGCACCAGTACGCCCCCCTGTCGTAGCTCCCCGCACCGGCACGCCCCCCTGTCGTAGCTCCCCACACCAGTACGCCCCCCTGTCGTAGCTCCCCGCACCGGCACGCCCCCCTGTCGTAGCTCCCCGCACCGGCACGCCCCCCTGTCATAGCTCCCCGCATCAGTACGCCCCCTGTCGTAGCTCCCCACACCGGCACGCCCCCCTGTCATAGCTCCCCGCACCAGTACGCCCCCCTGTCGTAGCTCCCCGCACCGGCACGCCCCCCTGTCGTAGCTCCCCACACCAGTACGCCCCCCTGTTGTAGCTCCCCGCACCGGCACGCCCCCCTGTCGTAGCTCCCCGCACCGGCACGCCCCCCTGTCATAGCTCCCCGCATCAGTACGCCCCCCTGTCATAGCTCCCCGCATCAGTACGCCCCCCTGTCGTAGCTCCCCGCACCAGTACGCCCCCCTGTCGTAGCTCCCCGCACCAGCACACCCCTAAAAAATTGGGAACCAACAAATTCACGTAGTTATCGCCCGGCGTATTCCCAAGAACACTCTGAAGACCACGAATCAATGTCGGTCAATGCATGTGGTAATATATGCGTGTAAATAATGATACTATGGGTCCACAAAGCTACTTAGTAAAGGGATAGATGTGCAGTGTGTGTGTGTGTGTGTGTGTGTGTGTGTGTGTGTGTGTGTGTGTGTGTGTGTGTGTGTGTGTGTGTGTGTGTGTGTGTGTGTGTGTGTGTGTGTGTGTGTGTGTGTGTGTGTGTGTGTGTGTGTGTGTGTGTGTGTGCTCACTCACTGAAAGGGTCCTATCTTTGAATGCCCTCAACTCAAGCAGTTCCTGCTCCATGTCAAAAAGCTTCTGGTGTAAATACAGCATACAGCACATGTAAGCACATAATTATATCTTCAAAACTTTGTACACTCACAACAGACACTTCTTAACCTAATGCCGGTTGCTGCATGTATTCAAACTGATTCAACTTAAGGAGAAAAAGCTGATTGGACTCACAAAATTGATGCAGAAGTACAGTCAACTACAATTATACATGGTACTTGTTCATCTGGACACCAATATGATTTTAACACGACTTGTTGCATTTAATAAGTTAAATCTGCTGTTGGATGGGTGTTGCATGCTCCCAAGAAGTAGAAACAATGTGGTAAAGACCCAGGTGGCTAGGTGAGGACATTCTCGGGGTACGCTAGCTAGTTAGTGAAGCTGAGTTAGTTGACTGGCGGTGAAGCAGAGTTTCAACACGACTGTACAGTTACATCATCTAGCATCCTAGCAGACCTACATACATATACATATCTCACCACAGTGCTGTTAGCTGACAGGATCTTTTTCTCCTGTAGACGCTTTCTGCATTTCTTGCAAAGTGCTGCTTGATCAATCTGCACCAATTGATGGTCTGGCTCAGAATGACTCCCCTTTGCCTTGGTGACAAGGTGACAATCCTCATGTCTTTTTCTCTCTTCCTCAGCTTGTGAGCACTGCTTCTCGAGACGTGCAACCTCCTGCTGCAACATTCCTATTTCAGCAGAGCTTGCCTGCCCCACAGACGGGCTGCTCAACCTCTGCATCAACGGGTGGACAGTGTTCTCTCTAAGCTCTTTTGAGGGGTGCTGCACCCCCCTAGATATACCCCCCTATCACTGTTTCATAGGCTAGTGCACCCGCATAAGAAAGATGACCAGGAAAGCCCATCTGTATTCAATTAAACAGTTATGCACATGCAAGTACAGGGGCAATCAGTTGCACAATAGTGACGGTCGCAGAGGATAGAGGCTGGATTTGAGACTAGTGCTTTGTACTCCACCCCCCTGCACCCCCTACTTCAAAATTCTGGCGAGAACACTGTGTGTACATCAACACAATTAGGTGACATTGCACTCTGCAGATATGATAGGATGTTGCTAAGACTATTCACTAGTTTTGAGTAACATGCAAACACAAATACACACACACACACACACACACACACACACACACACACACACACACACACACACACACACACACACACACACACACACACACACACACACACACACACACACACACACACACACACACACAACACACACGCACGCACACACACACCGTATCGTAACGAGCTTTTATCTCCCTCAGCCTTTTCACTTCGTATTCCAAGTCAGAGAGTTTCTGATACAACTCGGCACTGTTGTCTGACAGGACATTCTTCTCTTCCAGAAGTACCTGGCATCGCTTGCGAAGTGCTGCTCGATCAGCGTTGGCCAACTGAAGCTCTGCACTGTTTTGTCGACTCACTGCCCCTTTGGACTGCAACTTCAACGATTCATTCTCAATGTACACTTTCTGGTACATTTCTTGGAGCATCACGTGACCCTGTTCCACCACTTGCTTCTCTTCTTCAAGCTTAGAGCACTGCTTCTCAAGACGTGCAACCTTCTCCTTCAACATTTTCATTTCGGCTGCAGAATGAGGGCTGGACTCATGGGTCTTTTCCGCCTTCCAGAAAACCGCTTCCCTCTGGGGCACCACTTCAACAGAGCTCCCCGGCTCCATACAGAGACTGCCCATCCTCTGCGTCAACGGGTGCACAGCAGCAGCACCAGGCGAAATCGTGCTCTGCAAAGATGCATTGATGGAGCTCAGGCTGTCCACTAGTTGTGAGCTGCGTGGACGCATCTCTGGGACAAATTCAAGGCACTGCCCGACCATTGGCATGAACAAGCGTCTCTCCTCCACAGTGAACTGATTGATGTACTTCCTTCGTTGGTCGAGCTCACTGACAGCCACCTGTCTCCCTCCTTGGCTGACTCGGGCTGCTGACGGGGTAGGAGCTTTGTTG
The DNA here is from genome assembly GCA_949841015.1 of Aplysina aerophoba. Taxonomy (NCBI): domain Eukaryota; kingdom Metazoa; phylum Porifera; class Demospongiae; order Verongiida; family Aplysinidae; genus Aplysina; species Aplysina aerophoba. Next base: position 10,552,976 of record OX465034.1, read on the forward strand.
TGCACCAGAGTAGAGATGATGACAACACCGAAAGAGAACACATCCAGCTGCTCGTCATAGCGGAGAGGGATCTCCTTCGCTTCAGGAGGCATGAACACAGGTGTGCCCTTCATTGATGATGCGCGGGCCAGATTGCCAGGTGTGGTGACACGGATCATGCCAAAGTCGGTGAGTTTGGCTGTAAAGGTATTGGTGTCCAGCATGATGTTGTCTGGCTTTAGGTCGTGGTGGACGAGGGGAGGGGTATGGCCATGCAGATAGCTCAAGCCCTCAGCCACTTGCAGGAGAATGCATGCCTTCTGTTGAAGTGGAAAGGTGCTCCTCGTCTTTTTCTCGAGGTAATCGCCCAAACTGATGTCCATCTTCTCCATCACGATGATAGGCGAGCGAGTGGATCGTGCAGGGTTGTAGTAGAGGCCAAGCAAATGGACCATGTTGGGGTGGTCAAGTTTGACCCACGACCGAAACTCTCGCTTAAAATTCATCATTTCCTTCTGCGATCCAGGGAGCTCTCTCAGTTCCGGCTCGAAGAAGAAGTCATGCAGCTTCTTGGCTGCTCGCACTTGCCCTCGCCACTTCACTTCGAACACAACGCCGTAGGACCCTCGCCCCAGCTCCACTCCCGTCTCCTCCACGTCATGTATCACCAGGTCTCCGTACTCGGCCTCCAGTGAGATCGAGTCCATCGCTGGCAAGCGGCGCGTTCTTCCGCGAACTTGTTTATGGGCACTGGGGCATCTAGTAATTCAATAAGCTATAATTATTCGGTTGCCAGCAATCCACAAAATTGATATAGACACAACCACGGCGTTTCGAAGAATTTGGGGTTCAAGTGTCGCGAGCCGACGTGAGTGTAGTTCGGACGAGCCGGAAATGAGTCATTGTTTGCTGCGAATTCAAAGAAGTTGCACGACATTTTCTTCGACACGGACACTCCATTCTTCTGCAGAAGGATGAAGAGAATTTAATAGCTGAATGAGTGTCGTGCGTGGTCGAAGTCGTTTAACACCCCAACATGGTGGCCCTCCGGGGGTTGTATTGGAATTCCTCTCACGGCACCCCTGTCATGAACATTGTGATGGAGAGCATGGACATCAGTCTTGGAGACTACCTCGTCAAGAACCCACGCGTGGCCGTTCCACTTTACAAGAAGGTATCCATTCTCCTGCAAGTAGCTCAGGGCTTGAGCTATCTGCATGGCCATACCCCTCCCCTCATCCATGATGACGGAAAGCCAGACAACGTCTTGCTCAACACTAATACCTTCGCGGCTATTTGGCATGATTTGCACTGGCAATTTTCTGGGCCTGCCTAGCCAGACTCTCATTAGTACTAGTGTGGTGCGCCAGTGTTCATGCCTCCTGAGCAGCTTCATGCATGAACGACCCTCCAAACGAGAAGATGGACGTGCCATCATCTCCGTACTGCTACTGAGGACAAAGACTGAATAATGAACAGCTCAAAGCTGTGTCCAAATGCAAACTATGCCATGCTGCCTGAATGTAATTGCTACAGTGAAAATAGCATTGGTCGTTGGTGTATTGCTGAGAGGTACCTTAAATTTGATCCGACCAATGACAATGGAACATTGCATCCTTCCCTTGCATTTCCTTACAACATAACTACTGCAGACACAACACATTTTACTGGTTCCAGACAGCACAAACCAGCGACTATACATGTATGGTTACATGCTACCATGGTTATACCGAATTCTACCGAACTATATAGTCACGCAATGATAACTATACATGGTTATGTATAAACCAAATTCTACATGAAAACACACACTTTGCATGTGCGGAACATGAACTATGTAACCTCACATATTTTTAGAAGCTATTGTATGTAGATATTATTTATTTATAGTACCTGTTATACTAATATTTAACTATTACATAGATCCCGTTGCCATGGTAACGTGCGTCTAAACGATGATTCCAAAAAAAATGTGCAGAACATGAGTACATGTCAGAGAAAAGGTTATGTATATCAAAGTATAGTTTGGATATATTATGTAAAAGCAGTATAGATAATGTATTGTCACATGACAGTCACATGACTGGACACCAACTAATAGGCATCTGCAGTGGAAGAATGTAGAGTGCAAGACTTGACCACTGGCAACCAAAGATTAAAGAAGGCACACGCACACCCATGCACACGCTCACGCACCCATGCACACGCTCACGCACACATGCACACGCTCACGCACACATGCACACGCTCACGCACACATGCACACGCTCACGTGGAATATAGTATAATTATATGTATATGCACAGAGTTGAAACACATCCCCAATTTACAAAATTTTAAACACACGCACACACGCATGTACACACACGCACACACACACACGCACACGCACACCCATGCACACGCTCCACACACATGCACGCGCTCCGCACACATGCACGCACTCACGCACACATGCACGCGCTCACGTGGAATATAGTATATATGTATATGCACAGAGTTGAAACACATCCCCAATTTACAAAATTTTAAACACACGCACACACGCATGTACACACACACACACACGCACACACACACACAGACACACACACACACACACGCACACACACACACACACACGCATACACTTGTGAAAACTCGCACAACACGCACCTCATGGAGTACACTCAAATACCACTTACTATACTTGTACCAAGAATTCCCCAAGCCCCGCCCACCTGGCCACTCCCACGACACGTTCTTTGTTTCACAGTTGATGTAGTACGGTGTTCCATCGCTTGTGTACCGGCACTGCCATCCAGGGGGGAGGACCCGACCACTGACCCCACCCCCAGAGTCCAACTGTGATGAGGTGGGACTCTCACTAGACAGCTGTCTGGAATAGGCAGCACTGCCTTGGCTTCCACTGCCCTTTCCCTATGGGGGAGGAGACAGGAGGGGGAGGGGAGAGGAGGAGGGGGAGGGGGAGGAGCAAAGAGGAGGGAGAGGGGACAGGAGGGGGAGGGGAGAGGAGGAGGGGGAAGGAACAAGAGGAGGGAGAGGGGAGAGGAGGAGGAGGAGGGGGAGGAGGGGAGGGGTGGTCATTACACATCAACCCAAACCCTTGACCAATTAGTGATAACCACAATTGAATTGATTGGACATTTTGGCAGACTGCAGCACAGCTGGCTCATCACTGAAGGACAGCACTGATGTAGGGGGACATACACACAGGTTACATATCCTCCACTACTTCTGTGGTCAGCATTTTTAGGAGCTATGAAGTAGTGTTGGGCTATGAAGTACATACAGGAAATGTTTGATATAAGTCTCTGACTGTAGCACCACCAGCACGCACTGAGTGGTTGCTAAGCACCATACTTACGTGTATGCATGCCCACCATGAGGGGAAGTACCCGCTGGTTGGTAAGTATTAATCACACACACACACACACACACACACACACACGGTAGAATTAATCAAACTAGGCACTAAAGTGGGCTAAACCCTCAGCACAAAACGCTATAGCTATATTATAGAAAGTTTGAGTATCCCAATCTTGTGTTATTTAGACCAAACACAACGGCAAAGCCCATAACAAATACACCACGTGGTCGAAAGCAACGTCACGTGGATATACGCTTGGACGCCTGCGAGGGGCAAGCAAAATGGCCGACAGGTGCGCCAATACGGCTGCCACTTGAATTCTGTAGCTTCGCAAAGAGGCTGTTTTACAAAAAACACTGTGTAAGTATTTGATGTCAACGATCTTTGGTAAACTAGCGGTGTTTTGCACTGCTTAGGTTTTATTAATATTACTACATGTATATTATTACAGACTGGCAGTGAAGCCCGCCTTCGGTGGGCTTCACTGCTATGGCGCTCCTTCGACAGCGGCCTTTCAACGGCGCTCCAGCGACTGTGATTCAACGACAGAGCCTTGATGGTGCCAGTGTTGTTAGCTAAATTCTCCGTTCTTCTTGCATTTGGTAACTAGCTATATAGCTCTTGGCCATATACAAATAACACCATCCCGGGAAGTATGTAGCCGAAGCAAGCTGTCTGGTTGTTTGGCTTGGGCGAACCCCAGAACATGCCATTTTTCTGTAGCTTATTTGTGCACAATGGTCCCCCTACGTGCCTTTGTGTGCCAGTGAGCGCGAGCATCTCCTCTTGGGCATTGAGCCGCCTTTCACAGCTTGTGCTAATCATGACAACATTGACAACATGTGACGACATCATGACAACCTATCAACATTTTCACAGCTTGTGCTAATCATTATTCATATAGCTTCAGATTCATGTTTGTTGAGCCTGTTCAGCTGCAGACTGCATGGTTGGAATTATGCTATTGGGTACATCATGAAACATCATGAATGTAACGTTTGTTATCGCATGCATAAATTATTTCATGTTAGTTCCCACACGATGGCATTTATATGATGGCGCTTCCACAATACAATGTGCGAACCGTGCACGGATGTCCGTATACTTTCTCCGTAAAACCAAAATGGCGGACGGTCGTTTCCTGGTCTTTCGCCGCGCGCTCCTCAGCCGAAGCTTATTTGCGCTCGTCGCCTCCTCGAGGACACTCTACGGTAGGGGCTCCAATGCGCTGTGAAGGTTTCGTGGCGATTTGTTTGCGCGCACGCGAGGATATCGCGGCCAACCGTTTTCAACTCCTCTTTATTATGTGTACATACTAATAATAATAATAATAATAAGATCAATCTAATCCTTTATAAATCAAGCGATTGCAATGCTGAGGTGATCTGCAGGTCTTCTTGGCCAATTCGTTACTGTTTGGAAAAATCGAACCAGACACACACACAAACACACACAACTACTGTAACCCTGCGGTGCATGCGCGGCGAGGGTTAATGAACTGTAATTATACATGGCACATGACTCTGCACTCGCCAATCGCACTGGATGCAGGCACACTCTGTCAAATGTCAGGTCAACAAGTGAAGGGTGAACCTATATTTCCTTGGCTTTGGTACAGTTATGGATATAGGAGTGCTTGTGAGCAAAGTGTGTGTGTGTGTGTGTGTGTGTGTGTGTGTGTGTGTGTGTGTGTGTGTGTGTGTGTGTGTGTGTGTGTGTTGGTGTGTGTGTCCATGTGTGTGTCTGCGTGGTTGTCTGTTTGTGTATGTGTGTGTGTCTGGCACTGTCTGTGTGGTTGTGACTTTGAGTACGTGTGTGTGTGTGTGTGTGTGTGTGTGTCTGTGTGTGTGTGTGTGTGTGTGTGTGTGTGTGTGTGTGTGTGTGTGTGTGTGTGTGTGTGTGTGTGTGTGTGTGTGTGTGTGCGCTCACTCACTGAAAGGGTCCTATCTTTGAATGCCTTCAACTCAAGCAGTTCCTGCTCCATGTCAAAAAGCTTCTGGTGCAACTCGGCACTCGCATGCTCCAACTCTTTTATTCCCCTCTGTGTTAGGGGGGCGGGGTGGATGGAGGATAAGAGGAGGAAAGGGAAGAGGAGAGGAGCAACACATGACAGGCGGAGAGAACAGTATCTGGTCTCAAGGAGAACCTAGCATGCAGGGATGGGTACCCATCACTCCAGTCAGTGCATAGGGGTGCACGCAGCATGTTACATGATCTAATTCATTCCAGCTATCTGAATCCAGCAAGTCTGCATGCGCACACATGCAAACGCACAAATACACACCCATATGCATTATGCACACACACACACACACACACACACACACACACACACGCACACACGCACACGCACACGCACACACACACTCACACACACACACACACACACACACACACACACACACACACACACACACACACACACACACACACACCGTATCGTAACGAGCTTTGAACTCCCTCAGCCCTTTCACTTCGTATTCCAAGTCAGCAAGTTTCTGATACAACTCGGCACTGTTGTCTGACAGGACATTCTTCTCTTCCAGAAGTACCTGGCATCGCTTGCGAAGTGCTGCTCGATCAGCGTCAGCCAACTGAAGCTCTGCACTGTTTTGTTGACTCACTGCCTCTTTGGACTGCCACTTCAACGATTCATTCTCAATGTACACTTCCTGGTACATTTTCTGGAGCATAATGTGACTCTCTTCCACCACTCGCTTCTCTGCTTCAAGCTTAGAGCACTGCTTCTCAAGACGTGCAACCTTCTCCTTCAACATTTCCATTTCGGCTGCAGAATGAGGGCTGGACTCATGGGTCTTTCCCATCTTCCAGAAAGCCGCTTCCCTCTGGGGCGCCACTTCAACAGAGCTCCTCGGCTCCATACAGAGACTGCCCATCCTCTGCGTCAACGGGTGCACAGCAGCAGCACCAGGTGAAATCGTGCTCTGCAAAGATGCATTGATGGAGCTCAGGCTGTCCACTAGTTGTGAGCTGCGTGGACGCATCTCTGGCACAAATTCAAGGCACTTCCCGACCATTGGCATGAACAAGCGTCTCTCCTCCACAGTGAACTGATCGATGTACTTCCTTCGTTGGTCGAGCTCACTGACAGCCACCTGTCTCCCTCCTTGGCTGACTCGGGCTGCTGACGGAGTAGGAGCCTTATCATGCACCAGAGTAGAGATGATGACAACACCGAAAGAGAACACATCCAGCTGCTCGTCATAGCGGAGAGGGATCTCCTTCGCTTCAGGAGGCATGAACACGGGTGTGCCCTTCATTGATGATGCACGGGTCAGGTTGCCAGGTGTGATGGCACGGATCATGCCAAAGTCGGTGAGTTTGGCTGTAAAGGTATTGGTGTCCAGCATGATGTTGTCTGGTTTTAGGTCGTGGTGGACGAGGGGAGGGGTATGGCCATGCAGATAGCTCAAGCCCTCAGCCACTTGCAGGAGAATGCATGCCTTCTGTTGAAGTGGAAAGGTGCTCCTCGTCTTTTTCTCGAGGTAATCGCCCAAACTGATGTCCATCTTCTCCATCACGATGATAGGCGAGCGAGTGGATCGTGCAGGGTTGTAGTAGAGGCCAAGCAAATGGACCATGTTGGGGTGGTCAAGTTTGACCCACGACCGAAACTCTCGCTTAAAATTCATCATTTCCTTCTGCGTTCCAGGGAGCTCTCTCAGTTCCGGCTCGAAGAAGAAGTCGTGCAGCTTCTTGGCTGCTCGCATTTTTCCTCGCCACTTCACTTCGAACACAACGCCGTAGGACCCTCGCCCCAGCTCCACGCCCGTCTCCTCCACGTCATGTATCACCAGGTCTCCGTACTCAGCCACCAGTGAGCCCATGTCGGTACCACTCAGAGCGAGGAGACGTCTTCACTTCCACTTACAGTTTTGCTATTATACGTATGTGGTAAGTATGTCGCGCAAGTGCATGTTGTTGTCGGGTCTCCGCAATATAATTAATATAATTTTCAGTTGCTAGTAATCAATATTGCTGCTCTTCAGTATTACTCCGCATTTCTGAAGAAATTTGCGGTGGCGATTCCGCGAACACCGCGCGTGCGGCCCGAACCGAACCGCTCCACTTACCTTATAATATTAACGTATGAACCTACGCATTTTCCCACAGCTGGCGCAGGCTCTACTACCGACCCCTAGCTACCCTGTCCTGTACAGTGTAGAGCTCGCTAGTTGATTCGCCACTGTTAATTATCGATCTGTCGTTGCCCAAGCCTTACGACCACTCAGCGGGCCTTTACCAATTGTGTCCAACTAGCTAGCTACACCCAAATTCTATCTTGTTGATAGCTAGCTGAATTGAATTTCTAATTGTCTCCTTACCTAACAAAACATACAAATAAAAAGGTACGTATTCCTGTGAAATTCAAATATGAATGGTTAATTAAAGAATAATGGATAGCTAGCTAGCTAGGTGTGTGTTTGGCAATGCAAAGTCAATGCAAAGTCAAAAGAGTTCCTTGTTTAATTAACAAGTGTGGCTTCAACTAATTAATACCGTTCCCCTTCCCTTCGTCCCGCTCTCAGTCAGCGTCAGAGGAAGTGGGACGAAAGTCGTACGCGGAATTATGGAGGCCCGGAATAAAAATGGTCAAAATCGCCCTCACTCTCGCATTGGGCTAATTTCAAAATGGCCGACACTTCGCTAGCCGCAGAGTTTAATGGTTTGCTGCTGGACGATGTGGAGCCGACGGGAGTGGAGCTAGGACGGGGGTCCTTTGGGCTCGTGTTCGAAGTGAAGCGGCGTGGAGAAGTGTTTGCAGCGAAGAAGTTGCACGACATATTCTTCGAGTCGACTACTTCCGAGTACTCCTCCAAGAGGAAGGAAGAGTTTATGAATGAGTGTCGTGCGTGGTTGAAGTTTAAACACCCCAACATGGTGGCCCTCCGGGGGTTGTATTGGAGTTCCTCTCACGGCACCCCTGTCATCAACATTGTGATGGAGAGGATGGACATCAGTCTTGGCGACTACCTCGTCAAGAACCCACGCGAGGCCGTTCCACTTCACAAGAAGGTATCCATTCTCCTGCAAGTGGCTCAGGGCTTGAGCTATTTGCATGGCCATACCCCTCCCCTCGTTCACCACGACCTAAAGCCTGACAACGTCTTGCTCAACACTGGTACCTTCACAGCCAAACTCAGCGACTTTGGCATGATTCGTACTATTTTCCACGCCACCCTAACCAGACTGTCGTCGGTGAAGGGTACACCAGTGTTCATGCCTCCCGAGGCACTGAATGTACCTCCAAAGTACAACGAGAAGCTGGACGTGTTCTCCTACGGTTGCATCATCATCTCCGTACTGCTACACAGCAAGGCTCCCGTTCCAACAGGACCCACTGCAATGATTAATGGACGGCTCGAAGCTGTTCCTGAGTACGACCGCCGGAAGCACCACACAGATGAGTTCACTCCCGTGGAAAAGCGTGTTTTCCTCCACACCATTAAGAAGTGCCTCGAATTTGAGGCAGCCAAGCGCCCTTCAAGCACAGAGCTTGTTCAAGAAATGAGCCTTATCGTAGCTCAGCCTTACATCACACAAGTTGACAGCACAACCATAATCTCCGACCTGCAGGCCAACCTGGAGCACGCACAAGGGTCGTTGAATACCGTGTTAGCAGAGAAAGAAGCCTTGTCAGTAGAGAACAAGACCCTTTCTGACACTACCTGCAGTCTGCAACAGAGCCAGGAGGCCATGAATCGGCAGATGGCGGAGGTGAGTACCACTTCACTTCTTCATTGTGCAGTGTTTGCTCAGTCACTAACAGTACATTTGGTGTGGAAATAATGTGAATACTTGTGGGTGGAGCTTGAATGCAAGGTAATCTGTCCCTGAACAGCAAAAATCGTTCACGAGCAACACATGTAGCAATAATTAAAATATGATGCAAGACGTTTCGACCCGGAGGTCTTTGTCAACTGCAGAGTACAAGGTGCACACAACTTTAATTATTGCTACGTGTGTTGCTCGTAAATGATTTTTGCTGTTCATTTAGAATGTAGCATGAGCCTCTACCAGGTTAATCTGTCCCTCTTCACTTCTTTAGCACCTCAGCACAAACTCCTGTCTCAATGCATTCCTCTCTCATCACTCCCACCAACCTCAACTCCCTACACCATTACCCTTCACTTCCTCCCATTAGGCTTCCAACCTCCCTGAAGGGTGGACAGCCACATTTGCACCGAACGGTCGAATTGTGTATGTTTGTCATGAAGATAAGAAGACACAGTGGACCCACCCCATCACAGGTGAGTCATGTGATGGTCATGTGACCTGTGTCATGTTGTGTGATGGTCATGTGACATGTACATTGTGCTATGTGTCCTAATGCAGTGTCATGTGGTGTGTACACGCAGTCATCATCCGTGCTCTCTCCCTTGACAGATAAACCCTCCACTGTGCCACGAAAGGCTTATCAAAGAATGATGTCAGAGCCCCCCAGAGTGGATGAGGTGAGTGCAATATCTTGTGTGTACAGGTTTGATTGTATGGAGGTAGCCACAGTTGACCAACACTTAATTGCCAGGATGGCAGGATCACATTGGCCCTCGTCAGGCAAAGTGAACAACGTTGGGGTTCTGTGGTGCCCAGGGGCTGTCGTTGCAAAGGCTGATGTGTTGAGCATAAAATTATCGATGGCCGCTACTACTACAGCCAAGACTAACACGTGTTGCTACGCATTTCAAGTCAAAACTCAAAACCAAAGGAACACTCCAGTAGAGGGAGAGGAAGCTAGAACATGTAAATCAACCCTGCTTTAATAGATGACCACCGTAATCCACATGTGCACCGAGAGTTACTGATGGCTTCTGTCCTCGTTTTCCATTCCACAACACATGGATTCAGGTTTAAGTGCTTCCATGCATGCAAAAAGCAAAGCAAATCCCACTGTGTACCAAAGGATCACGACTGATTTACCTAGCCACTCAGGACTCTATACGCGGCCGTATTTCATGTTGTGAAGGCACTAAATTAAATACTGTCCATGTTTTGCTAGAAACGTGACGTGTTAGTGTTAGGAAGGAGGTAATCATCGGCTGTTGGAGTTTGTTTAAGAGTCTGGAAGTATTTCACTTGTAAGTGGCCAGACTGTGACCCCTGAGACAGGTAGACTCCTAATTGCCACAAAGTGGCTAAATGTAATTATGTATGACCGAGACTATGAATATATAACAAGGTCTTCACCACATACAAACACCTGTGCTTGTTAGGACCTGATGTGGAGAAGACCTTTATAGTCAAAAGGTCAAAGCTACCATTGAACCCTTAACCCTTACATGTATGGTGTGTGATGTGTGAATGCTCATAGCAGAACCCAGTAAGAAATGCTAATTCTGAGGATTGCAGTCATTGCAATGGTTCCAAAGAGCAGTGTGGTCTGTGCATTACCACTGCCATGCAGTGGTGCCGACAGCACAGCTGAGCAGTCTGCTACACCAGTGGTACCAACACATTAGGGCTTCGGCGACCACCTGGTTGCCAAGGGTATGAGCAGCTGGTTGCTAAGGGTATGAGCAGCTGGTTGCTAAGGGTGTGACCAGCTGGTTGCTAAGGGTGTGACCAGCTGGTTGCTAAGGGTATGACCAGCTGGTTGCTAAGGGTATGACCAGCTGGTTGCTAAGGGTTAGACCAGCTGGTTACTAAGGGTGTGACCAGCTGGTTGCTCATACTATACTTTGGAGGTGCATAGCTGCGGGGTATACAACACGCTGCTAAAACTGCTCGTGGCATTGGCTTGATCAGCTAAACACATTTCATTCAACATGTTTCGCTTTCCCCCTCTCCGCTTGCAGCAGAGGGAGACCAATGTTGATCCACTCTACCATAGCATGCCATCCACAGTGCCAGCTCACAGACAACCACAGTCTCATTCCACGCCAGACTCAGTTCATGGCTCCCGGTCCCAACCAGCCCCGCCTCCTGGCTCCCGGTTCCAACCTACCCCACCTTCTGGCTCCTGGCCCCAGCTAACCCCACCTCCTGGCTCCCGATTCCAGCCTAGCCCACCTCCTCCCACCCAGCCCCACCAAGCCCCACCCCCCTATAGCGCTCGACCTCACACTCCCTTCCATGATCCCTCACCTGGAGTGCACCACTGGCCATACATGCCGTCCCCGCACGGGGGTATGGGATATGGGCCAGGTTACCATGGCAACTACTCCATGGGGTATCATGATGTTACCATGCCTAAGGTGCCATCATCCATGGAAGTGCACAGCCCGTACGAGGGTGGTAGGGAGGTCCGTGGGCCACAATACCAAAGGCATTACGCAAGCCAAGACCTCCACAGGTCTAAATGGGATGGGCGAGCCAGTGGACCAGGTGAGTGGGTGTGGCAGGTGGGTGTGGCAGGTGGGTGGGGTAAGTGGGTGTGGCGGGTGGGTGTGACAGGTGGGTGGGGTGAGAAGGTGTGGCAGGAGTGTAGGATGAGTGAACAGGGTAGTGTTGGTCCGACTGGAGTGCAGTCCTATGCAGCACCCACTATAATTATCAGTACAAGTCTACTGTAGAATCTGGTGTCATGCTTTGCCCTTTGACCTTGTGCTGCCTGCATTTGGTTGCTGCATCTGCTCCCACCAAGATGGTCTTGACTCTCTGCTGCCTACTAGCACTGGGGGTGCTTTTCCTTGCTCACTTACGGTGGTCAACACTTAACTGTTGGTAGTCCTCGCTCTCCAGAGTGTCATCTGTTTCTCTCCAGGATAGCCCACTTGGGCAGCAACCGTGCTCATCTGCTGACCTACCGTGTGTTGTGCTTGCACTGCCATGCCACACTCTGACACGCCCCATACTCTCTTTGTCTCCATTGTGTTCTCCAGAGCATTCTTGAGGGAGAAGCAAAAGTGAGGTTAGCACCTCTTTGATGCTTTCTGCTTTGATAGGCTTTAAGAACGTTAGCACTTTTCTCATTCACTCATTCTCATTCTCATTGTACAATCTGTTGCAAATAGCAAACAGCAAACGCATACACACTCGATCAGGTTGTTTTGCTTTTGTACACATATATACCTTAGCATACAGTACATGGCATGTACTGTGTAGGTGTATACTACTACATACATACATATGCCTACCCACCTCTCTTATACACTTGCACTACTCAATCTGCAGATGTATGTTGTGTGCACATGTGTACACGTGTGTGAGTGGTGGAGTATTGCGTGCATGCACGCTTGTAATAAAATGTATAGAAGTACTGCATGTCCTGCAATATAATATTATTATTGATTATTGCAGTACGTACGTGATATAATTATACAAATTAAAGCTATATATAAACTATATAATTACGTGTATGCACAATAATATGTATTTACAAAGAAATTCTATACAACAGTGTCATACAATTATTATATTACAATATAATATGCAATATACAATAATACAATTCAATATAAAAAAGCTATATATAAGTTCAAACTGAAATTCATTGTTTGAGTGCACCATACCCATAGGTACCATAGGGACACCACTTGGTCATATGTAGCACTGCACACATATATATATATTATGTACAAGAAAAAATAAAGAGGAGTCATACATAAAGAAATTAGGGCCAATAATGTAAGTGTAAGTGACAGGTACACATACTGTGATATGGACTGGGTAATAATTCAATATAATAAAAATTGGCATTATTGAAATACATTAACCGTCATAAGTAAAAGGTGTACATACAAATGCGTCAGTGTACAATAATTAAAGATTATATATATTAATATGCTATTTATACAGCGGGGATGCACATTTTATCCATATTAATCATGTAGTATAAACAATCTCATGCACTTGACGTGTTTGTATACAGCTCCATGTATCTCCACAGAATAAGTTGATACAGCATGCTACGTTCAGTGCAGCTGCAGCTTCAGTGCGTCATTGTTTCACTGCATGTGCACTTTGACAAGAGATGATCACCCATGCACACTGGACCAGGACCGCATGCTGACTAGCAGTGACTGCGGCTTCCTCCACATGATGTCCCTGACCCTCTTGGTGAGAAGGCAATAGATCACAAAGTTGAAGAGGCCCTGGCTGGAGTCCCCAATGGCCTGTGAGGGGAAGAGGGACGGGTGCATCCATGGACACAGTGGAGAGCTCAAGGAGTTGACCACTTGGACAAGAAGGGGTGGGGTGGGTAGAGTGTGGAGAGAGTATGAGGAGACAGTACAAGTTGTACTACACCAGAGAGGGACAGTTTAACAAGGGACAGGGAGGGAGGGGCTATAGGGGTTGCTGGGCACATTTCAGCTTGGTGTGTTTGGCCGGTGTCAACTCACGGAAAGGTACTGCAGAGCTACTGGGATGGGTTCGTCAGTGTCACTGCTCCGTGGGTACCAGTAGACGCTCGCCACAAAGGTACTCCACATCCTCAGGAATATGAACACCAGAGGTATGGATATTAGCTTTAGGTTGACCTGGCCTTTGAGAGATGGTGTCTTCTGTAGGGACAGAGCACAGCAGAGCAGAAAACAGCACTCCACATGGGCAGCCTTCTACAGAGAGGTTCTTCTGCACTATAGTACACGATGGTGGCTCTAGCATGACTGCTATGTCTGGTACACACACACAAGTCATGTTGCAAACTGACCGTGCTGCACAGAATGGTGAGGGTGGCAGAGCAGAAGACTAAGATTAGTAGACTTGCAGACAGCGTGGAGTAATCGCTCCGCATGAACACAACCAGCCGGATATTGCTCCCGAAGCTGTCCTGGTTGCCCATTGCAGTGCACCACCCTCCAAAGCTGCCCCAAGGCGAATACGTGATCTGTCCCAACGCAAGAGCCCACACTGTGACGTACAAAGGCAGCACCCAACTGATGATGTGGCTGGACCAGTATATTCCCTGCAGCATGCGTTCATAGCGCTCGTTTAAGTAACACAGAACTCCAAAGTACACGTACACTCCCATGCACACGGTCCATAGAATGGACGCGAGCGTGCCGTATGCTGCAAATACGCCCTGTGCAATGCACACGGCATTCAGGGTGGGAGAAGGGCTGAACTGCCAATCACCGTTGTGAGTCCGGTTAACGTACTGGCCGAAGTCAATGCCAGCTCCGACAAGGTTAGCGGACGAGTACATGATGTCCATGATCGAGATGAATAGGACGTAGGAGCGAAGCTTGGTGCGTAGTTCTTTGCTGCAGCAAAAGGACAAGACGATCAGAAGGGATCCGATGACAGAGAGAGAACAGATGGTGATGATAACCGCTCTCTGGGGAATGGGGGTTCGACCTGACCCGTCATAATGATCCGGAAAGATGGGGTGCATACGGTGCGAAATAGGACTCTCCATTCCAGGTACACAAAGCCACAAACTGCTCAGCAAAATCGAACGCTCTTATCAGAAGCAGCCATTTTGTTTAGAGTAAGTGGCCACGTGATGCGCGAGCACCACGCCTCCCCTTACCATACCATCCGATCACCCGTTCGGTCCTTCCCCGAGTGCAGTGTCTGGTCGAGAAATGTCTGTGAGTTGTTGTCTTTCCTTTAGCATCACTCCTTGTGTAGTTTTAGGCTAGTCTTAGTCTTCAACGCTTCTGTGTTTAAATTAACGTTTTCGGACAGCGCAGGGCGCAGACCAGCTAACGCAGCCCATGTTGAATCCCGGACAGCGTTTGATTTACGGACACAGCTAAAGCCGTAGTTTGTTTCTATGCCAGATGTACGACTCGCTGTCTCTGCTGTGTACATGCGTACGTACGTACTTACTGCGAAGAACGTGTTCTCCTTATGCGCTAGGACCAGTGGTCTGAGGTCTGACTTGGTGCAACCCTGGTGAGTGATAACTGTTTCCCGAATATGCTGGAATTAGTAGCAATGAAGACAGAAGTGATGGGTCATTAGCAAGTGTGACATCATCTGGATGTGTGTTTTTAACAGGGCTCTTCAGTGAGGAAGTTACTGCCGAAAGAAATTAATGTTGCCACTTGGTGCCTTCGTGCTAGGGGTTTCCTAGAAGAAACCACACCACACCAGCTCCTACAGTGGAGCCTCTCTATAAAGGACAATCTGAATAAGGGACACCTCTCTAATGGGGACACTGTCTGCAATCCCAACCACATAGAGCTGTGTACACAAATCTGCCTCTGAACTACTAATTTAGGGACACCTGTCTATATGGGACAGCCAGATGGGTCCCAGTGGTGTCTTCGATAGAGAGGTTCCCCTGTGTTGGTAACTGTTTGGTGGTGTGTAGAACAAGTTGGACTGTGCTGTAAAGTCCTGAGTGGCTAGGGAGGTTCATGCTAAAAGATGTTTGTGAACACTAGCCCACAATAACTCAAAGGGTGAGGCGTTTCGGCAACCTACGGTTACAGATGAAGACGATCGTAGGTTGCTGAACCGTCTAACCCTTGAGTTATCGAGGGCTAGTGTTTACAAACATCTTTTAGCAAGTTGGACTATGCTTGTGTCTGCGTGTGACGCTGTGGAAGATTAAGCTTGCTCCTGTTGAGGTAGTGTAACTAACTCATGTGTTGTGCGTTGTTCATGTGACCGTGAGTGTGAGTGTGAGTGTGAGTGTGAGTGTGAGTGTGTGAGTGTGATTGGCATTCGGAGTTTGTGAGACGTGAGAAGTTGAGAATGGCATTGTCATACTGTGCACGTGCGTGTTTCTGTGTGTAACTTTTAGGATGCTATTTGCGTACATCGTGCATACAGTAGAGCGTGACACTTGCTGAATGTGAAAATGTGAGTGTAACCACATGTTCTCTCTTCTTTTCTCCTGCTCTGTGTCACTCTCTGATTGTTCCAAAACAAAGTTTGAAGGTTTTTTGGTAAGTAGTGGTGAGTATAGTGTACTAAGTGTAGTCCATCCTCCCCCCGGCACTAGTGAATGAACAGTTACTTTCAACTGAAGTCAACAACCCACCTACCTACCTCCATCCGTCCATGTTGTGTGTCTCCTCTTGTCATGTGTTCTCCCTCCCCTAGAAAAAGGTTGGGACAGCCGTGGAGCAGGCTGCCAAGGATGTTGACAAGTCCGTGTCTGGTCACATGTCCCCAGCCGTGAGCACTGCATGCATGTGTATATAGCACCAACCTGTACAAGGTGCACACAGACGCACACACGTACACATACATCGCACACACACACACCATACACACAGACACACACTCTCGCACTAGTGTGTGCGTGCTGTCATGTGTGCGTGTGTGACTCCTACCCACTACCCACTTCTGTCCCACCTCCACTCCATTCCTCTACAGAGCGCTATTAAGCCAGGCAATGTCATTACTTTTCGTTCCAAAGTGAACCAGAAGTTGCTTAGAATACTGGAGAACGGAGCAGTGGACTGCAATGGGGATGGGGGGAGCAGCTGTGAGGACATTGTGTGACTGTCGTGTGACTGCCATGTGATGTCATGTGACTGCCATGTGATGTCATGTGATTACCAAAAGTCTCTCTTCTGTACGTAGGTGAATTCATAGTGGAGGCATCCGGTTACCAAGGAACTTTCAAGTTCAGGAATGCCATGCAGACGCATTGTTTCCTTGCCATTCTGGACATCCATGGCCAACTGTACCTCATTGGGAATGTGAGCCCGCCATCCACAGTGCCTGAAATATGTAGAACAAACATAATTTGGGGCCTGTCTAATTATACCGATCAGCTGTCCAATCGACCCTGCTGACCTCACATTGACCCCTGTCAGCTGCCTATATACATACATACATCCAGCTGCTGGAAACAGTAGTGGAGGAGCAGTGTGATGTGTCGTCCTGCTTTGGCCTAGGGGTGCTGTTTCAGACAGTCCAAAAGTAACTTTATGTAAGAATCTGATCTTTTTAGTGAAGGACTAAGATAGCTTGTGGAAGGAAGACAGCTAAGACTGTAGGAAGAGGTTCTGTTTGTGACAGTGAAGAAGTCCTAATCTGCAGGCGGGAGACCTGCGTGGCTAAGTAGACCAGCCCTGCCTTTCAAGTTACTGGAGAAAGTAGTTGAGGTGCCCAGACATCTGAATTGAAGTCTTTGAGGGCTATTTGTAATTTGGTCAGAACTAAGGAAACGCATTGAGATTATCTGTAAACGCACTAATGCGCTCTTTCCCTCTGCAGGGGACAGGAGGTCCTGAGTGTGACTTCCTCCCAGTCATTCAGTTGGACAGTTATGTCGCCTTGCAGTCTGGTCCCTCCCCCATGGCTCATGTAGGGACCCTCCCCAGTGGACAGATGACGGCACCCGCACAGACACCTGTCAACAATGACACGGCTCACTTCAAAGTGCAGTACATGGTGAGGAGTGAAAAGAGTGACAGTGGCGGACAGATGAGTGACTAGTGACAAGGGTGACAGTGGTAGACAGATGAGTGACTAGTGACAAGGGTGAGAGTGGTGGAGTAGTGTACTGATGAATGACTAGTGACGAAGATTGGTATTGTGAGTGACATGTGACAAGGTTGCATTGATTGTATAATAAATGACAAAGATGTCTGCCGCGGTCAGTGAAAGGGTGTAAGTGGTATCCCTAATAGAGACAATGCATGTTATAGATTTGAGATGGCAATCACTTCTGACTCCTAGAGTATGTCGTATTTCTTCTGTATCTGTGAGCAATTAACAAGCCCCTCTGGTTGAGTACTGCTGCTCCTTAAACCGAAAAGCATTGCAGAAATGCTTGTCAACCCGTTTGAACCAGTTTACTTGTGTTGTTATCTTGTCCTTCTTTTCATGTGCAGAGAATGGTGCCTCAAGGATCCCCTCAACAGCCGCGTTATTAATGATGGACCCACCCACACCCACACACACATGTAGCAGCGATGCTAGTTAGGGTGTGACTTTGTGTGTGTGTGTTTGAGGAACAAGATGCAGTCTTTAGCTATAGCTTTGTACACGTAGTCGCAAGATCAGTGTAGAGTCGTTCGTATGCAGCTGTCTGTCTGTAACGTGCTGGGGGACTTAATAAAGCAATAGCATATGCACTGTTGTGTGGACGTGTTGTCACGTGATTTGCTTTGCGTACGAGGTAGGGCGTGTCCCGGGATATTGCCAAGGAAACAAAGAAAATGGCTTCTTGGATGATGGACTCCGGAACGTAGATTCTGGAGTTAAGGAAGTCTTCTGAGATGTCGCATCGAAGTAGTGGGCCGGCGAACCGTAGGACGAAACAACGCAGCGACGTATGGACTCCTGAAGGACAATCGCGTGGAGACAAGGTGGAGACGTTGCCACCTATTACCGACTACTTTTCACGGTATAGGAACATGCACATGACTGGTAAACTGGGGTTGCTTAGTTCTCCTTCAAAACCCAGACCCACAAAAGTGGTTGCATCGCCTCCTAACTGCTACAACAGTGAATGTGACATGTCCAAAGCGCGTCAGAAAACGACTCCCAAGCATGTCTCCTCTGAAGAGTTGCACACCACTAGTCATAGCCAGCATCAGGGACGCACAAGCCACCGCAGTGTAAATCGAAGTGGAAGTCATGATCCAAAACCCACACGTCCCACACACAAAAGGAGCTCGAGTATCTCCGGAATGCCTTCCTTTGTCCAGGGGCCAAGTAAGCCTCCTCCAGGCAGTGAAACACATCAGGTCAAAGCTAAACCTGCCGAGTCCATACAAACTTGGAGTCCAGACATGTGGACTGGAACTGGGTCTGATCTTATTGGACACAGACAACCATACAACCATTCAAGTGTCTCACGCAAGAAGGAATCAACTGACATTGTCAGGGCATCAGATAGCCATTGTGCCCTAGCACAATTTGCTCTGAATGGTTCCACTGCACATCAGCTTCAACTAGCCCAACAGGAGACACTGAGTTCATCTAACTCTCATGACAAAACTGCTCAGCGGTTTGGTGGATCACCTGCCCGGTCTCGAAGACATGATCCAGAACGCCGCACATCACATTTGTATAATGAGAACAATAACTCGAATGCAGGTGGATCCCCTCCCCGTATCCCTCATAGCTCTTCAAATGGGGAAAATCCCCAATCTTACCAACTCCCAACTACCACATACCAGGGGTTGTCAGGAGGCGGGGCTAGACACAGCAAGCCTAAACAGTACACAGCCAATGGGTGTGTTGGCAATGACATTCAATCGGGTTCATTGTATTTGCCAAGAGGCTCAAAGAGCAGTTCCAGGACCTCAACCCCTCACAAGGTAAGGGTGTGTGCGTGTGTGTTGTTTCTTTCGCAGTGTCCCTCAAATGCGTGTGCTCGTGTCTCTTTGTCCATGCACATGTTCAGTGAAGTGCGTACAATACATTGCTAAGTGCATACAAGGACACACTATCAAACCTCTAATGTGTGCATATTTGCATGTGTGCGTCTTGTCTCCTCCCCTCCCCCCCTCCAGTCCCCCTCCCCTCCCCACCCCTCGCCACCCTTCCAGTCCCCCTCCCCTCCCCACCCCTCCCCTCTTGTTGTTAGAGTTGTCAGTAGTAGAGGTGGCCTCCGTGGTCTCAGAAACCTTGGCAACACTGTGAGCTATGCGAGTGAGAGAGGTGTGTGGTGTGGTGTGAGGGTACGTGTGGTGTGGTGTGAGGGTGTGTGATGTGGTGTGAGGGTACGTGTGGTGTGGTGTGAGGGTATGTGTGATGTGGTGTGAGGGTACGTGTGATGTGGTGTGAGGGTACGTGTGGTCCGGTGTGAGGGTACGTGTGATGTGGTGTGAGGGTACGTGTGATGTGGTGTGAGGGTACGTGTGATGTGGTGTGAGGGTACGTATGTGTGTACGAACGGTTATACGTACGTAGCTCGTAGCTCTGGTGTTCTTTGCAGCGTTATAAGCTGTGGTTGTAGGAGAAGTGTAGGACGTGGTAGTGAAATCAGTCCCTAGTCACAGTGACACTTCTCATTAACATAATGATGATACAGTTAGGACACAGTTGTGGAATGCACCCATGTGGCCATGGTGTTGCTTACTCCCCTCCCCTCCCCTCCCCTCCCCTCCCCTCCCCTGCCTGCCAGTGCTTCATGAACTCCATCCTCCAGTGCCTCAGCCACACTCCTGGCCTCGCTGCCCTCTTCCTCAACCAACAGAATCTCAAGTACTGCTCAAAGAGCATGCTCAAAGGGGAACTGGCCAAAGGTAAAGTTGTATGTATGTACGTATGTATGTACGTATGTTCAGCCTTTAAGGTGTGTGAGTGTTCGTACATATGTGTGTACATATGTGTGTATGTATTTTGGTGTTGCAAATGTACGTACGTATGCACTCTGCCTTTTAGTGTGTGTGTGTGTGTGTGTGTGTGTGTGTGTGTGTGTGTGTGTGTGTGTGTGTGTGTGTGTGTGTGTGTGTGTGTGTGTGTCTCTGTGTGTGTGTGTGTGTGTGTGTGTGTGTGTGTGTGTGTGTGTGCGTGTGTGTGTGTGTGTGTGTGTGTGTGTGTGTCTGTGTGTGTGTGTGTGCGTGTGTGTGTGTACAGTAACACTCACACACTGAAGAGGAACACCTACGTACGTACCTTGCCTTCTGCTGCAGCTTATGCTAACCTGGTGAGTGAGATGTGGAATGAGGAGGTGGGTGGGGCCGTGTCACCTCACGCCTTCAAGTCCCAGATACAGAAGTACGCCCGACGGTTTATGGGATACGAGTGAGTCTGCCCACCATCAACACTTCTACGCATGTCTGCCCCCCATTTCTGTTTCATGACCATTTGGTACACATTTTCACAATAATTCAGACATTTCAGTGACTATACTGCCACCTTAATCAGTGAATCCTCGTCCCACCACTCATGAAGCACCTCTGCCACATACAAAACCACCTCCCTACAGTTATCTACTTATATACGTATCCGTCATACATACATAATGTACGTATGTACGTACGTATGTGTATAGTGCTTATGCTGTAGCTGCATCGTGTGCAGCAGCCAATGCGTGCTCCCTCACCGGACGCCCTCTCCTCCTGTCCCCCCAATGCGCTCTCCCTCACCGGACGCCCTCTCCTCCTCTCCTCCCAACAGGCAACAGGACTGCCAGGAGTTCCTGCGGTTCATGCTGGCTGGTCTCCATGACGACCTGAACCAACCCAAGCAACGGCCAAAGTCTGCCAAGTCTTTCCCCAGGTGAGCTACCTAACTGCTGCTCTGTACGTGAGTAGGTACATGGTCCTCGTGTGGTTGGGGGACCAGTGCTTGTCTCATAAGTAATAGATACGTATACGTACGTATGTATGAATGTAGAACTCTGCAGCTTCCTTTGTTCACAGACTCCTATACGTACATATAAATGTAGAACTCTGCAGCTTCCTTTGTTCACAGACTCCTATACGTACATATAAATGTAGAACTCTGCAGCCTACCAGCATACATGCCATACATGCCATACATGCCATACATGCCATACATGCCATACATGCCATACATGCCATACAGAAGTAGGCAGTTCCTTGGTTCTCGAGCGTAAGACACATGGTAGATAGCTTCACTTAGCAAAACGTTTATGCCCCAAAAGGGCCTTCTTCAGTTGCAAAGGGTTACATTCGAGAACCAAGGAACTGCCTACTTATAGACGTGGTAATGATTCTTTACTCTATCATGCCATACAGAAATGTATGGCATTTGTGTACATACGCAAGTACATTCAGATACACATACACACATGCGCACATACGTACATGCACATTCTTTCATTATCTCGTCACTCCTAACATTCATGTGTATGTACTCACTGCATCCTGGTCTGACAGGCTATCCCCTACTAAAGACTGACCAATAATTGTGCATGCGTGCATGTGTGTGCGTGGGGGGAGGGAGGCAATTGTGGAAGAGGGCAACAGAGAATAGCACACTACGTAACTGCAGCCTCGCTCTTCTCCCTTCTCCTGCAGTACACAGGCCGAAGCCAACTACCGCTGGGAGAAGTACCTCTCACACGAGTGCAGCAAGATCTCTGGTGAGCTGCTGGGCGACCACTCACTCACTCACCATGTATACTGTGCCGAACCACACCTGCCTTGTATGTATGTGCGTACGTATGACATTGTACATGTGTACGTACGTATGTGTGTCAAATTCCGTTAACCTCTTGCAAGGGTACTTGGTATTTTAATACCACTGTGTCCTTTATTTTACATACTTTGTTCCATTTTATCACCTCCCCTCTCCTCCCCCTCCCCTCTCCTCCCCCTCCCCTCTCCTCCCCCTCCCCTCTCCTCCCCCTCCCCTCTCCTCCCCCTCCCCTCTCCTCCCCCTCCCCTCTCCTCCCCCTCCCCTCTCCTCCCCCTCCCCTCTCCTCCCCCTCCCCTCTCCTCCCCCTCCCCTCTCCTCCCCCTCCCCTCTCCTCCCCCTCCCCTCTCCTCCCCCTCCCCTCTCCTCCCCCTCCCCTCTCCTCCCCCTCCCCTCTCCTCCCCCTCCCCTCCACTCTCCCCTTCCTCCCCCTCCTCTCCCCTCTCCCCTTCCTCCCCCTCCCCTTCCCTCCCCTCCCCTCCCCTCCCCTCCCCCTCCCCCTCCTCCTCCTCCTCCCCTCCCCTCCCCTCCCCTCCTACACACAGACCTGTTCATGGGGCAGCTCCAGAGCACGTTGGTGTGTCTCAAGTGCAAGAGCAGCTCGCTGACCTTTGACCCCTTCTGGGACCTCTCCCTCCCCGTGCCAAGAGCCACCAAGGTCAGCCAACACACCTCCTCACCACCACACAGCGCTGCTGTATGCATGGCCTTGCTTCGTGGTGCAGTTGCAATGTGTGCTAGTATACTTTTTCATGTGCATGTTAGTAACTGAGCTAGTTGATGACAGGAAAATACCACCTGGGCAAGTTGCAGAGGGTCAAGACAGACCATCTTGGGCACGAGTGGGAGCAGGATGCAGCAACCAAATGCAGGCAGCACAAGGTCACGACCTTTCATCCGATTCACATGCTTTTGCTGGTGCATCCCGCTCCTACGTGCTGTGCCCAAGATGGTTGACCCTCTGCAACATGGTAGGTGTGTGCGTACGTACGTATGTACATCAGTTGTGAGGATCCCCTCTCCTCTCCTCCTCAGGGCAACCCGCGTGAGGCTATCCCACTTGAGAAGTGTTTGAATGGCTTCACTGACAGGGAGAAACTGACAGGGTCAGAGCAGGCAGTGAGTCACTAGCAGGGAGGGGAGGGGAGGGGAGGGGACTACATACATACATACATACATACATACATACATACATACATACATACATACATACATACATACATACATACATACATACATACATACATACATACATACATACATATGGAAGGGAGGGGAGGGGAGGGGAGGGGAGGGGAGGGGAGGGAAGGGAATTACATACATACACACATACATACATACGTACATACATACATACATACATACGTACATACATACATACATACATATTTCCTTATGTGCAGTCATACGTACGTACGTACATAGTTTTCAGCTAAAAGCATGGCAATGGTGTCGAAAGCAAAACCACTCTATGAACACTTCACACATGATGCACACTGCATATACATACGTATGAAAAAGTCTAAATACATATTGTTGTATGAAAACACACTTCTACGACATACGTACATATGTACACACTACATGTGTGTACAAACTACTCCATTCTTCTTTGGCTGCTGTGTCGGTGCGTGAGTGTTTGTGTGTTGCCTTGCGGGGCGTCCCGAGTCATCCGACGCGGATGTAAAGCTCCATATGATCAACAGCCATGGCTTCGTTGTCAAAACCGCTGTCAGTGCAGAGCCGCATTTCAACATGCTCGGTGGTGGATCCATTCAGGACCACCCTGAACCAAGGCATGTTCGGGTTATTGCAGCAGCTGCCTGCACATATCCCACGACCGTCCCAGAGGGGGCTGGAGGCATAGAGCACTCTAGTAGTGTAGCCATGTCTCACAGCTGTTCCACAATAATATCTGTCACCGACGAAGGCTGGCGGTGCCGTCCCAGCGCGAGGTGTGGAACAGGGACAGTGAGCTCCACTCGAGGTTCCCAAGTTTGCGGAAGCACCTGCTGCGTATGTCCAGAGATGCTTACGAGGGTTAGCTCCGTAAGTGAAGGATGCACCATCAACATAGTTCTCATCTGCCGTGTTAATGTGGCCTCGCTGCAGTGCGTCTGTGGAGTAATACTGATATCCCCTCAGCATGCCGCACACCTCTGTGTAGTGTGCACCATGTGTCGGGAAGACCACCGAAGCACACCCAGCTTGGTCAGGTGACCTGCAATAGGTCCTTCTGTTGTAGACCCATGTCAGGAGGTCTCCAGGACAAATGACATTCCTGTTCCCCGTGTATATGGACCCCACCCTCATCCACACACCCTCTCCTCCGCAATTGTGAGGCCGCCTGGTGCAGGAGACTTGAGTTGCTTCCTTTGCAATCTTGGTAGCCTTCACCCAGTAGTACCCGTTGTCACGACCTGGCTCACGAAACACATCGACGCAGGAGACAGCTGGGCAGCGGTAGGATAGTCCGACGTCTCCTCGCTGGCAGACGCTTGTCTGAGCCGCTATAACGGAGGGCACAAGGATGACTGTCACTGCTGGCAGCAGCGCTGCACTCAGTGAACGCATCACGGCTGAAACGTCGTGTTGTACGTACTTACGTAGCTGTCTGCTCTAGAGTGGTGTGATGGTTGTTAGTGTCTACATTTATTTGGGTGGTGTGGGAGTGGTGTGTGCACACCATTACTGTCCATTTAGTGATATTGCAAAGTGCCGTTAGTGAATGTAGGCGGAACTCCTCCCACTCCCCATACCAATTACCTGTGTTGTGTGTGGAAATTTTCTGTGTGGAAAGGTCATTCTGTATCTCACACCATTGCACCCCGCCCCACCTCTCCACCCCTGCCCCACCCCCACCTCTCTGCCCCCTGCCCCACCCCCACCTCTCTGCCCCCTGCCCCACCCCTCCCCTGCAGTATTGTGACAAGTGTGATGCTCTCTGTGACAGTGAGAAGTGGTTCCAGCTGCAGCGGCTGCCTGAGATCCTCGTGCTGCGTATCCTCTCACATGCACACTACTGCAGGAAGGAGTGCGTGCGTGTGTGCGTGCGTGCATGCGTGTGTGAACATGAGTTTCATGATGCTTACACTGCAGTGCTGTTGTGGTGTCATGCAGCACTGCAGATACATACATACATACATACCAGCACATCTCACCACGCACAGCTTCACTTGTGGAATGTGTGTGAATGGACACTGGCTGCACCACAGGTATGCATGTACCTGGCATTAAGGGGTCCTGAGTAAGTCAAGGGTTAACTGGCACATTTCTGCTGACTAACCATCTGCTCTGCTGTCTGGCTAGTGTGCAAACTATGGAGGGCAGTGTTGTCGTTAATTTGGTAAACTAACCCCCACCCTGTCACCTCCTGCTCACACCTGTATTGGTGGTATGTCTGCCAACACAGGTCAGGCGCCTGCCAAGTATGGTGGTGAAGTGCACACACACATAGTCACGCACATCAGCATTGCCTTTTAAGGAGTCACAGCTCTCATGTTGTTGCATGTGCGTGCACACACACACATGGAGAGAGAGGTACTGCAATTCATATGTTGTATGTGGAGCTTCAGACCTCCTTTGGACACTGTATTATACGGTGCGGTTGGCCCTTAACTGAGTGTGTGTGTAGATTTGAAGCGTTTCTCTGGACTGAGGTTCCGTTCCAAATTGGACACACCGGTGGAGGTCCCATTGGATCTGGATCTGAAACGCTACTGTGTGAACCCCTCAGGTGAGTCCGCTTGCACACACACACACACACACACACACACACACACACACACACACACACACACACACACACACACACACACACACACACACACACACACACACACACACACACACACACACACACATATCTTCCCCATCTGAGTGTGTCAATTTCTGATGTACATACATACATGCATATCCAGTGTAAAGTACGTACTGGGGCTGAAAGCTGTTTTTATGTACACTTTCCTGCACTCCTTGTCCTTTCACATGTGAAAGACATTCCTCTCCCTTGTAAGTGTGTACACGGTCACACCGCCTGCCACTGTGTGCATGCGTGCGTGTCCCGTGCACAGACCACTACAGACAGGCTGACAGTACGTGAATCTACTTGAGTGAATACGTACGGACATCTGTTTTCCATGCATTCTGCCATTCAGTAATGCTATCACACATTACCGCTTACAATGTTTGTACACCATTTCCTTTCATTGCTCTCCTTCTGAGCCACAACTACATTCATGGCGGTCACACAGAAGGGCTTGTGTCCTCTTGTGTCCTCTTTGTTCAATCAACCAGAACAGTCACCCCTTCCTGTTCTTTGTGGCCTGCCCTGCGCACGGTCACCACCTCTTTCACACACACAATGAGGAAGCCTCAACTGCGAAGGTTGTATGTACGTATGGAGTGATGACTGTGGTTCCCTACCAGGTACAATGAGCAGTTCACATAGCATTGACAAGAGGAAATTGTAGAACGTTTTTGACCTCAACAGTCTACAAAACAGTTTGTAGCTGATGAAGACCTTCGAGGTCAAACCGTTTTGTCATTGCTACGTGAGCTGCTCATTACTCCTCGTGCGGAGTTTTAGCATGAGCCTCTACCACATTGTGACTGTGACTTGCTAAGGCCTCTTGCATACCTACCTAGTTTGGTTGTGGTGGTACGTGACCAGAAGGTCTTAACAACAGTAGTTGGCACGTACATAGCTCTTAGCAACAGTAGCCAAGGGCTCTTAGCAACAGTAGCCAAGGGCTCTTAGCAACAGTAGCGGGAGGCATTTAGTGTCAGTCTTATAACAAGAGTAACTGCAGCATTCTTACCAACAGTAGTAACAACGAAAGTAGCTGGAGGGCTCTTAGCAGTTGTAGGCTCTTATTAGAAGCACAGGGTGCTCTTGCCCTAAGACCTGCCCACCACATCCCCAGGATCAGCACCGGAGTCGATTGTGCATGAGACAGACCATGCCGGGGCATGCAGAAGCCAGCCCTCACGTTTCCTCTGTATACACTAGCTTCTGAATGGAGAGACACCAGTCATTCACCTTGCACACGGCTTACACAATGACATGGCATGCAGGATGCCTATGGTGTAGACACAACCCTTATATAGAACCAGTTTATAGTTGCCCTTACTATATGGATGCTAGGACCTATTAGAGTTGACACTGCTGTGAAAGAGAAGCCAAGCTGGTGGGATCTGCTTACTTTATTTGGGTGGTTTGGTGATGTGAGGTCATTGGTGGGTCATGAATGCTGTTAACCCAATGTAATCAGCAATGGCCCACAAGCAGACATCTGGATGCCCTTATGCAGGCATCCCAGGTGCCTGGGTAGCTTGTCACACAAATGGGTGTGCTGAAAACACCAGTCATGACTGTCTGCTTCTTCAATCTCTACATGTACACATGTATGCATGTACACACACACACACACACACACACACACACACACACACACACACACACACACACACACACACACACACACACACACACACACACACCGGGATGTAGATGAGTCTGCAAAGTACTGTCTGTACGCAATGTCCAATCACTCTGGTACTGCCTACGGAGGACACTACACCGCCCACTCCAGACACGTGTTCTCAAAGAAGTGGTACAGCTTCAACGACTCCCAGTAAGTGGTCACCACGCACGCCACATGAGGGACACTGCAGTGAAATTAGGCTCCAGAGGCCCTTTAATTAGCAATAATTAACAATAATGGGCTTGGGATTACTCTTGTTACAATCTTTCTGGACTCAGCAGCGTTTGGGTGTGGCTCCATCAGTAGCTGCAGATAGAGACTCATCCCTTTCACACAGAACGTGTTCACTTCAACATTTGCTCATACGTAGAAAGAGTTCACTGTCGCGCCTGTCCCCACTGTAAGCCTGCTGCATGACAAGCTGCAAGAATTGTTTGTTGGAGCCATCCACACCCGCTGACCTATCTAATTGACTTGGCCAATGGTGGGAAACACATTCCATGGAATCCCCACCCAAGTCACTTCAAAGTTATCCATCAACACTGCCAACACACTTACAGAGCTGTGCACAGACTATCTGGCTCATTGACACACACTCTTCACAACAATAGGTGGAGTGCACTGTAGCCTGTACCCTATGGGTTTAAGGAACTCTGTTGTGTACAGGTTGAACCCTAATTGACCCAAGTATCCTCCTGGGTATTGCATCACCTCTCTTGCCCACCCACTTAGCACCTCTACTGTGCCCTGTTGAAGTAGCTAGCACATCATGTCCTTTCCTACACACCCCTGTACCACTCCATGGTATGTCCCCTCCGGCCACTCTGTCACTGGATCAGGTTAGGCTCACACTTCAAAGAGATACTAGTCATTTGCATCCACTAGGGACAGCTCCACGGAGAGTGGAATTCCTATGGATAACTATGTAACAAGTATATATTGGGCCAATGCGCATGTATGCATCTATTGATCTATTGAGAGAGAGCGTGTGCCACACGTCTTGAAATGAGATGGATGCATGTACCTGCTGGTGTGTCTCTGCATGTGAACATGGCTGCAAGTTCTGTGCACATTCTAATACATGTCTCACTGACATACGCATATATGACATAGGTACATGTCCTCTTTCCTACTTTGGCTGCAGCGTGACATCGACACCGACACCCTCCAATCCGTACACCACATCACAAGCTTACGTCCTCTTTTATCACAAGAAGGGGCGACACACACATACACGTGTGTGCGTGTGAATGCATGGCACAAAGAGCATTAATATATAATTATTGTACATATATATGAGCATGTTTCCCATTGTATTTCTGTACACCCTCCATAATGACATGCTTGCACCCAAACCCACTAAAAGTGGTACCTTTTCAATGACTTGTACATATTTATGCATATTACACTCTTGTCTGTGTACATGTCTGTGTCTACCTACATACATGTATGTATTGATAATATGTATAGTGTATGTATATAGTGTACAATGTATGTACTCGGCCATCAAGCAGCGTTGACAAGGCAAGTGTGTGCCAATGTCTGCAGAGACCCCACTAATGGCCTGCCCTGCTTACAATTACTGTAATTGCACCAAATGTATCCTGAATGACCGAAAATGAGCTGATATTTTCATCAGCGCTGTGTAAATAATAATGATGAAATGTGGCAAGTTCCAAATGCACACACATGCATACATATGCACATACAGTGGAATTGTGACACTGTGAATAATTAATGTGATGATGTATAATAGTGAAGTATATATAATAATTAATAAAGGTTATAATACTGATGTATGACGTATATATTAGTTTTACTGTAACACAACACCATGCATACACAATGGGATTCACATTGCACTGTATCAGTGTGTACAATAACACACATACCAGAATGTTGTAATTGAGGAGAGTAAAATGTTCCTGTAGTTTGGTGGTGGAGACAACACCTAGTACAAATATTTTGGACACGCCCACTTGAACTCAATAGGGTTGTACCTGCAGCAGGTGAGGGTACAGACATGTAGGTAGGTGATACCTTGCACAGTGGCATATACCAGTTAATTCGCGCACATGACCAACACACATGACCAATGTGCGGTTGCTGGCAGTGTGCCTTGTAACTGATATGCTCCATCACTCATGCAAACCAATCACTTATCAAGTCACATTGACATCACTACAGTACAGAGTGCTAGAATGTGTCCTTGAATATGATTTGTCGGTAGTAAAGAGATTGAGGTGGCTACAGCGAGTGTAAAACATGAACCAGCGTTCAGCAGTGTGTATGTACAATAAAACAGACTGAGAAATGTGTACAATACAAACATCTCTAAAATGAGTCCTGTCCCACACAAGACCCTACACTTCGGTTGAGGTACTGCGACTCTTGCTGGGTTTGGGAATAGTTGAGTAAACAAAGTTTCGCTGGAACTCTTTTGGCTCAAAGGTCTGTGCAGTAGAGGTCGTTTCTATGGCAACAGACTTTAGAACGTCGTCCAACCAACTGTGCTCGTCTTCCACTGCATCGTCACCAGACAGTGACGTAATCGCGCTGTCAATTTCTTGATGCGAAAAACCGTCACCCACACCCTCATCATCATCAATGCCACTTACCGAGACATGCACGGGAGCTCCCCCGACAGCTCCACGGAGACCACTATAGTCTTGTCTATCCATCATGTTAGCCTCACTGCACGACCTTCTTAATGTGGAGGTTACCCTGTGTCGTGGGACGGTTGGGATGGGAATCGGGTAACCTTCAAACCGTGCATTTGTAACAGTTGCAGCTCTTCGTAGCTTCTTGTTTGGCTTCTGATAGGCTCCTCCATCAACAGTCTCTCTTCTGGGGCCAACGCTCTGAATCTTCAGCTGCACGTCACTCTTTACCTTTTCAATATCCAATATCTGCTCCAGCGCTTGGCTGCCCGACACGTGCTGGAAGTTGCAGGGCTTGGAGATCATATCTCGCGTGAAGCGCGGCGCCAGCGGCTCCAGGTCTTTGCCCTTCTCTCTGAGTTCACTCCGTTCTCTGTTCCACTTGGTGTAGGTGGCTTGGAACTCGGCTGCCACCATTTCTGACTCGAAAAGTACACCCAGAATGCCTTCCACGGAGTTTAGCTCAAATATGTGAAATCTGTCTCCAATAATGGAATAGGAACAGGTCATACCCAGCGGCTCCTTCCACACTGACACCCCGTATCGCTGGTCAACAATGCACAGAGACAGCTGCCATTCGGCACCTCTCTTGGTCACAACGCGATTCCTTAACATAGCAACGATTCCAGACAAGACGTACTTCCAATCCATCGACGCCAACTCTCCTGGGTTAGTCTTCATTCCAGTGACAAACACGTGCGCCCGACAGCCGCTTACAAGGGATTCGGCATTTCGGCTAGAAAAGGAGAATCGAATCTTGTCAAGCATTGCTTTGTCCAGCAAGCTGAAAGACTCCGTTAATTCGCTCATGTCTGCAGGGCCCCTCCGCCAAAGGTGAAACTGTGCCCTGCCTTCACTGTAGCACCGACTCAGGGGTCGTGTCGTGGGGAGGCCAGCCACCTACACTTGGAGACAAAGTCTTCGTCTGTGGTCTTCGGCGGAAGTAAATCAGATAAGCCAAATAAGGTGTTGCCCTATGAATATTGTTACAGCACGTGGGCGCGATTACCATAGCAGTGGGGGTTATCCCGCCATTTCCTTTGCTGCAGCTGTTGCGGAGCAGACGCAGGCTGGAGAGAGAGAACTGCTGTCGACGCAAGGCGGGAGAGACTGCAGCATGAGCGAACTCAGCGAATATGAAAGAAAGCGACTGCAACGTATTAGAGAGAATGAGAGCTTTTTGAAGACTTTAGGTGCGTTTTGGCTATCACACAAGCAATGTGCTGGAATTTTCTTCAATGCAGTACACTTGCTGCAATGCGCCAAAATACGCAAGTGGGCATGTGCTTTATAAGAATTGCCTTCAAATTCAACAGGTCTGGACTTGAAGAGCAGGCGTGGAGAGTCGTCAGTGACGTCTGGCTCGTCAAAGAGAAAGAGGAGAAGGAAGGGTGGTAGTGACGATGATGATGATGATGATTGGGTCCCCGGCGTGGAGGAGGCACCTAGGAGATCACGGAGGGGTAAAGAGGGCACTTGTAGGATGCATGCACTAATGTGCTCTCCTAGTCATGCGTAGTCACACACTGCAAAGAGGGTTCTTGCATATACCTCTGTCTTTCTGCAAGCCAGTTGTGTCCGAATGTACAGTGTCCGATGTGTGCAGTGAATGTAATTGCCAATGCAGTTCTGTGTTGTGTGCTGTCAGCAACTTGTACATGTGTGCATTAGGCGTGTGGGGGGATAATTCAATTATAGATACTACATAATATGATTCAATTAGATAATTGAAATGAAGGAGATTGGAGAAGGAGATGTTTCATGCCATGGAGTCTGCTAAATTTAGCTATTGGATCATTTGTGTGAATATTGTAACTATCAATCTCCTCCCCCCCTCCCCACTCCACCCACCTCCACCCACCTCCCCTGTAGCACACAAAGCGGTGTCCTACAAACTGGAAACATTGTTCAAACTCCCTCAGCAAGAGAAGCTGTCTTTAAAGGAAGTGGCTCAGAATGCGGTACGTATGTGAGGTCAGCAGTCATTGACAGGTGTTTTCTGTATGAGGTTAGGGCGACACACTGACAAGCTGTGTCACTAGTTGAGTGAACCATTTTATTTAATTACTACAGGTGTGTATCCCCATATAATATAGTTGTGCATATGAACTTGGATCTAATTGTTCAGTTAGAACTTGTAAGCATTGGGTTGAAGGTGAAATGAATGATCTCAGTGTGTACACACTGTGTACACATAGCATCACAAAACAACTTTCCATTTGCACCAGCTGTTGTATTTAAGCTTGTGTGTAGTGTGTGTTTTACAAAAAGTGTTTAGTATGTTTGCATGCCAAATGTCCTGTTTCCGTCTCTTCTGCTGTTGTTAGACGAAGCAGGTGGGGGAAGTACTCAAGCATGGCCTTAACAGCTCCAAGTATGTGACGGGGGAGCAGGGAGGGAGGCGGAGGGACACAGCCGTGGAGGTGCCTGATGTGGAGCTACCGGAGTACTTTGATGACAGCAATGACCCCGAAGTGTTTTATGGTTTCTCAGATGATGAGTGTGACCCTGTGCTTCAGATTGGTGGGGAGGAGAGAGTGTATGAGTGGGCGTTGCCCCCTGAAGTGGAGCACCTCTTCAACTCCGACAGCGATGAGTCAAATTTTGAAGGATTTGAGGAGGATGAGAGGTGAGTGTTGTATGCTTGTGCACACACACAGGAGAGAAGGTTTGTGACTGTGTATGTGTGTGAGTGCAGGGTGTACATATAGGTTGTACAGCCTTCCGGCACACCTTATATTTACTGTACTCTGCTGACAGCTTCTTTGCGCTGTATGAAGAGGCAGTAGAGATTTGTAGCACCAAACGACAGTCTGTGAGGAAGACGGCACAGGAGCAAACCTATACTGAAGATGAACTGTCGGATGAAGACGAATACCTCTGTAAGTGCAGGGAGTGGTGATTTAGCAATCTCAGAATGCAGAGGTGTGTGTATTCATATTAAATAATAAAACGTCGCCCGCTGCCCACAGAGTGGCCGCTACACTGACTCGGACATAGGCACAGGGGCTCATTAATTTATAGGGCATACCACTATTGTATTCGCAGCTTAACCAGTGAAAAAGTAGATAGTGTGATTTCATTTCCATGCCGAGTTTAGTTACATTATCGCCCAACACAATTAGCAATCAATTATTCTTGTTGTACCATCAGTGGAATCTAGCTCTTTTGATGTGCATGCTATGGCACTTTGGACCTTACACAATTAATTAATTAAAAAGTAATTAAATGCAGAATAATAATTATTTCCCAAGAGTGTATGTACTGCTTGGCTATGTAATGCATCACCCTGTATGCAGACTGTGAGGAGTGCGGTCAGATCAACCGTGGTGACTGTCCCACACACGGCCCCCTCACCCCCCTGGACGAGTCACTGGGAGTTGACGAAGCGTCAAAACAGTTCACGTCTGTTCCAGTCCCGAAGCAGCTCACAGTGAAGCCCTCCTCTATCCCAGAGGCAGGGATGGGAGTCTACGCCAAAGAGTACATTCCTAAGGGTACCCGCTGTGGACCTTACAAGGGGACCATTGTGGACAAGATGGACGTTGGAGCTGATGTAGAAACTGCCTACATGTGGGAAGTAAGGTTACAGTAATAGATTCATACAGACATAGTATTGAGCAGCCACTAAGTTTCTGCATACTTTAGACTTAAGCTTGTACAGTGAAGTGTCTCTTTAAAGGACACCTCTCTAATGAGGACACTGTCTGCAGTCCCGATTACATAGAGCTGTGTACAAATCTACCTCTGAATTTTTAGAGCAGACAGCTGTTTTGTACGCAGTTGATAATGGTAGAAACATCCTGCAATCAGTTGCTATGGACCGATTGATTCTGCTACATATGTGCTCATCAAGATCTGTCCGGTAGATGTGCATGCTTGCTTTGAAGACAAGTGCAGCACTTGTTGGGCTCAATTTCTAAATGTGTACAGCTGTATTTGACGGATGTGTTTGTGTACCTATGCCGCAGCATTAACTCATTGCTGGACATTTTGTATACTAGCCTAAATTCTGCCTTGCTATAGATCAAGAAGTCTGGTTGTTCCGCCCACTACATTGACGGTCGTGACGAGGCTTCCTCCAACTGGTTGAGGTTTGTCAACTGTGCCCGAAGTGAGGGTGAGCAGAACATGGTGGCCTTCCAGTTCTGTGGGGAGATGTACTACCGGACATACCGGAGCATCTACCCAGGTGTGTGGTGTGTGGTGTGTGCGTGTGTGCGCGTGTGTGTGTGTGCGTGTGTGTGTGTGTGTGTGTGTGTGTGTGGTGTGTGTGTGTGAGTGTGTGTGTGGTGTGTGTGTGTGTGTGTGGTGTGTGTGTGTGTGTGTGTGTTTGTGTGAGTTTGTGTGTGTGTGTGTGTGTGTGTGTGTGTGTGTGTGTGTGTGTGTGTGTGTGTGTGTGTGTGTGTGTGTATGTGTGTGTTTGTGTGGGAGTGTGTGTGTGTGGGTGTGGGTGTGGGTGTGGGTGTTTGTGTGGGTGGGTGGGTGGGTGTTAGGCTTAAATTGTCATTGTATTCATACATAATTTGTTCGTATGTATGTATGTACAGTATGTGCTATATAACTCCGTGTGTGTAATACTCACTGTAGGTACTGAGCTATTGGTGTGGTATGGTGAAGAGTATGCCAAAGACTTGGGGATAGAAGTGACGTCAGCACATTTGAGTGACAGTGACAGTGAGGACAGCGGTAATGATGAGCCAAGTAAGTTGCACACACACACACACACACACACACACACACACACACACACACACACACACACACACACACACACACACACACACACACACACACACACACACACACACACACACACGCACGCACACACACGCACGCACGCACGCACACACATGTACTGACAACAAGTGCCATCCTGCATGTGTTGGCAGGTTGCATGCATACACACATACTTAGGTACATGCTCGTGACATGTTGCACTTAGAGTATATAAATTATACAATTGCATTGAAAAGGGAACATAACAGTGCTGTATTAGAAATTTCTCCAAGGAGGGTAAAGTTGAGGTTTCAGAATAAGAGGGGGACAAGTCTAGCTCTATGAGTGAATGAGATAGAGTTCGATAAAATTCCAGTAGGAGGGTGGTGAGAAAGTGAGCATATAGGAAGGAGGTCAAATGCCTCCACCTATAGAAATGCAGTCCAGCGCTGAAATGTCATGTTCTAATAAATACAGGCACAAAATTTTGATAGTACCATTTGACAAACTGGGATGTTATAATTATATAATTTATTATTATTAGTAGTAGTAGTAGTATACATATTTGAGTGCATATGTGCAATGTACAAAATAAGCACTAATTTAAGGATTGCTCCCCATGAGGCACTGTTCAAAAACACACACAAAAAGTTTACTGAGACACTACAAGAATTTTGACCGTCACACAAATCTCTTCTTCCACATCTTTCTGATCGCCATCCCCACTCCTCTTTCCTTGCACGCACCATCCAAGATCATTGCCAACTTCCCATCCTCATCCACTGCTTCAAATTCCCCCCTCTCTGGGTGCCCTTGATTCTTTCTATATATTTATAACCTATCCAAATGCATAAACTGTAATGTTCCAGCATAGATTATCTAAACTACGCAACCGTAGTTTAGATAATCTATGGTTCTAGTATTACTCTGCATATGGCTATATATGTGTATAATATGTCTAATTATTTTCTTTACACGTGTCCACAGAGTTCCGGGTGTCCTTTGTTTGCAAGGGCTGCAGAGCTGCCTTTGTGGAGCACTCCGCCTTCAAGATCCACCTTAAACGCAGCCGCGAATGCAGTAAGGCGAATCCACAAATTTTCAGTTGTCAATTATGTGGAGAAAAGTATGGCCGCCTTTTTGAGCTTCAAGATCACATCCGCAGACATGGACAGCTAAAAGTAACAAACTGCTTGTCAGTGCAAGACACAGGAAAAGCCATTGATGTTCGTGTTATCCAGCAAAGAGATAATGGTGAGAAAATGTACATATGTCCCTACTGTGGCAAGACGTTTAATCAGGGTGGCACACTCAAGACACACATCCGAACACACACTGGAGAGAGACCATACCAGTGCACCTACTGTGGCAAGACATTTACTACTGATGGCAACCTCAAGACACACATCCGAACACACACTGGAGAGAGACCATACCAGTGCACCTACTGTGGCAAGACATTCATTACTGATGGCAACCTCAAGAAACACATCCGAACACACACTGGAGACAGACCATACCAGTGCACCTACTGTGACAAGACATTTAATCGAGACAGCACCCTCAAGACACACATCCGAACACACACTGGAGACAGACCATACCAGTGCACCTACTGTGGCAAGACATTTACTACTGATGGCACACTCAAGACACACATCCGAACACACACTGGAGACAGACCATACCAGTGCACCTACTGTGGCAAGACATTTACTACTGATGGCCACCTCAAGACACATATCCGAATACACACTGGAGACAGACCATACCAGTGCACCTACTGTGACAAGACATTTAATCAAGACAGCCACCTCAAGACACATATCCGAATACACACTGGAGACAGACCATACCAGTGCACCTACTGTGACAAGACATTTACTGATGATGGCAACCTCAAGAAACACATCCGAATACACACTGGAGACAGACCATACCAGTGCACCTACTGTGACAAGACATTTAATCAAGACAGTGCCCTCAAGACACATATCCGAATACACACTGGAGACAGACCATACCAGTGCACCTACTGTGACAAGACATTCATTACTAACGGTGAAATGAAAAGGCATGTTAAAGTGTTTCATATATAATTTGTATTTTAGCACAATTGCTGTATTTTTATAATTATGCTATTATAGCAATACATGTACATTTTTTGACCCACGAATTCGAAGGCCGTAAACAGAAGCAGTGCCGTCCAGTCCCACGAAGGGCGCAAAAGGAGGCCAGAAAAGGCAATTCCGTCTAGCTGGAATGAAAAATACTTAGGGCAAAGACGATCACCTTTGCATTGAGTTCACTGCTGTTTAGTGTCACTGTGCTGGAAGGTCTTCGGAGAATACCACTCCTCATCAGCAGCACTGGGCCAACAGCGTCCAGAGTCACCAAGCAACCACCTGTTTGTGATTGGTGGGCAACCTCCGATCGAAGCGCCGACGGCCCGTGTGATGTTAATGATGTTAATCGGCGCTTCGCTCGAAATACAGAGGTAAAGTTTCAATCACGAACTCCCAATCATTCCAGCTAGACGGAATAGCTGGCCTCTGTTTACGCCTGCTGGGGTTACGCAAGTATTGCGCAATGCGCAGGGCTTTATATAGCTTTAGGGTTAGGGTTGGTTTTGCGCAATACTTGCGCAACCCCAGTGGGCCTCCGATGAGACTGATCTACTAAAAAAAAGAGATCACATACATCTTTTTTATTCTGACCAATACCCATCTTCTTCATTGATTTACAGAACTTCTTCGGACATTTCAGTTCTTGTTCTATATAGCTTGTCCCGCATCCTCCTTTGGTATGACCTCTTTTCCCTTCTCACTGCCTTCGAGTATAGCTCTTGGAAGTTTATGACAAAGATGGCAATGTTAAGGCAGGTGAAGAGGCAGTGAAGGTTTGGAAGGAGCACTTCACTAAAGTCTTAGGTGCGAGTAATGAGGGAGCAGTGGGTGATGAAGAGCAAGTTGGTGATAGTGCGGACATCAATGACTGGGACACTAACGGGTTGGACTTCAGTGAGAGGCTCTGTCAACCTATTTCAAGAGAGGAGGTTGCATGGGCCTTGGATAAGGTGAATAAGGCACCGGGGAAAGACGTAGTAAGCATGAAAAATGGGTGACTGTTGACATGATGTCAGGACTCACCAGACGCGTTTGACGTTTGGTGTGCTTTGTTAGAGGTGTGTTGGGAGTATGGGGTGGTACCATCAGTGTGGAGGGAGAGTCTAGTGGCTCCTGTCCCGAAGAAGCAATCTAGAGGCACATGCGTCACAGACAATTTCCGGGGGATATCCCTGACATCTTCAGTGAGCAAGGTGTTGTGTGTGATTCTGAATGCCAGATTGACTGATGTGGCTGAGGGAGAAGGACTGATTGCAGAAGAGCAAGGCGGGTTTCGCAAGCAGAGAGGATGCAGGGATCAGGTTTTGTCGTTGGTGCTGTTGGGCCAGACAGAGATAGTGAAGGCAGCTAAGGGTATGCTGATCCATGGCTTTCATTGACTTCACTAAAGCTTATGACACGGTAGACCGAGGGAAGATGTGGTGGTGCTTGAAACGGCTGGGTGTAAATGGAAGGTTTTTGAGTTTTTTAAAGGCGCTTTACCAAGATAGCTCATGTAGGGTGAAGGTACAGGACAGGTTAAGCGAAGAATTCGGTGTTGGCATGGGATTGAGGCAGGGCTGTGTTCTCTCTCCTTTACTATTCTCCTTGTACATTAATGGTGTGGTGACAAGGTTGCATGATGGGAAGTGTGGTGTGCAATGTGGTGGTGATATGGTCCCAGGCCTGCTGTTCGCCGATGACACGTCTTTGGTTGCCTCTGACAAAGAAGGGTTGTAGAAGAGCTTGGATGTTTTGGTTAAGTGGTGTGAAGAGTGGGGGGTAATGATCAATGTGAGGAAGTCAGGGATAATGCATATGAGGAAGAAGATGGTGGAGAGGTGTGAAGTGGAGTATAAGGTGGATGGAGATGTGATCCCAATGGTGTCCAGCTAGCTATAAGTATTTAGGTTGTGTTATTGATGAGCACCTGGATCTGAAGGAGATGGTGGAGGAGAAAGCTGCTGCAGGGAGGAGGGCACTAAGTGCTTGGTTGAATAGGTGCAGGCAGAAGTTGGTGATGTTGGGGTAGGCATTTTCAAGAAACTGATGAGTGCTCTGGTTGACTCGACAATGCTGTATGGTGTTGAAATCTGGGGTTGCATGAGAAATCTAGAATCAATTGAACAAGTACAGTTGCGGGCTTTCCGCATGTTCTTTGGGGTGGGCACGTTACATCCGAAAGCATCTTTGATGATGGAGATGGAGTCTCTACCAGTAGTGTGGGAGGCAAGAGTGAGGTGTGTGCAGTTCTGGTACAAGATATTGACAAGTAAGGTGTATGAAGGCAGGCTGTTAAGGAAGGTGGCATCTCAAGCAGTGGAGTGTGAGAAGGGAAGCTGGATGAGAAGCATTGGCAGGTGTGTAGGTAAATTTGGGTGACAGGACGTGAGTGGTGGTGTGATCAGGGAGTTATCAGAGGCAGACGTGAAAGGTATATATGTTGCTGAGTGTTGCTTGGAGGAATGTAAGGGATGAATGGAGAAAGGAGATGCAAGAGTTGTCAATGATGAAGCGGATAACGGAGTGTGAGGTCAGATCAAGTTGTGCATTTTTAAAGTCAAAGGCTGAAAGGAGGCCAGGATGATGTTAAAGTGGTGGAACGGCAGCATTTCAGATTGAGATGGGAAGGAGGATCTCTTCTGGAAGCCATGGACAATGAAGGGGAGGAGGATGGAGACAGAACAGCCCTTATCCTATCACATGCATGTATTAACTATCGCATTCTATATATCATTACCTCCATGTGGTCAGCTAGGTTCTAGTAATCACACTGCACTGTTCATACTTAGCTATACCAATTAAGGACTTGTCACTTAGCTACACTTCATTATAGACCCTAGTGTCTTTACGTATGACTCAGCTTTATCTTTTCTTGTAATATGTGTGCAGTGCTACATAGGACTATGTGGTGTCCTAGTACACTCAAATAATGAATTTATACATGAAACCAGGGCCGCCTTTTCCCTTAGTATTATATATACTTCTATAATGATATGCAGTATACAATCATAATAATTATTAATGAAACACGATTTTGCACAATTATGTATATTTATCAATGCACGCATGAACAGAATTGTACTGGTAATTTTTGCATAATATATAATATTTATACACATGCGATATATTTAATATTACATGTACATGCTGCAGTTTAAAAAATAATTAAAGATAATTCATACACATACATCTTTACATACATAATTTTATGTCATGTAAATCAACGGTACTTTGCATTGCATCATGCGTCAATTACAACACATCTATCTACCTAGCTATGCA
Source organism: Aplysina aerophoba (assembly GCA_949841015.1). Lineage (NCBI taxonomy): Eukaryota > Metazoa > Porifera > Demospongiae > Verongiida > Aplysinidae > Aplysina > Aplysina aerophoba. Next base: position 10,593,513 of record OX465034.1, read on the forward strand.
CTAAGCACTAAATAAGAGAGGATCTATTCGTTCTTTTTGCGTTTCTTTAAAATATACTTTCTAAACACAAAATTAACAATTTGAACAAAGAATACAAAACTGATGGCAAACATGGAGCCACTCCCCATCTTGGCAGGGATGATTGCGTGTGGGTTCGTCAGGAACACGTAGGTCAGAGGCCCTCCCAGTCCAATCCGCACACCACCAAAGATTAGCATAAAGCTCCAATCTAGAACAACCTCAACTCGCCCCTTGTAACCACCTGTCTTCCTCAAAAACCATCTACACGGAATGGAGCATAAAAGGTCAACCTACAGTAGCTTCAAGAAGTAGCATAAAGTTGGCTACACAGGCGTGCACACACTGGGGTGGAATAGGCTGTGAGTGGGCTACATGTGCACACGTGGCATGTACACATGTGCACATGTACACACCACACACACACACACACACACACACACACACACACACACACACACACACACACACACACACACACACACACACACACACACACACACACACACACACACACACACACACACACACACACACACACACACACACACACACACACACACACACACACACACACAGGCTACACACAGGCTACACACCTTGCCTGAAGAAGAGGGTTGGTGACCTCACTGCCTCCCAGCGTGGCTACTACTTCAGCTCCATACATTCCTGTGCACAGCACCAGTACAAATCCACTAATGGACACAATGTGGTGGACCAACATCACAACACTCTCCGACCGACTCCACAGACACCAGGAGAAGTCAAAGATGAAGTAACCAAAACTAAAGAGGACAATGGCCAAGTGCATGTCGTTACACGGCTGTGCAATGTAGTTGAACGGCCAAGGACCAAAGTAGAAGCAGACCGCCAATGATAACAGAGCAGAAATGACTCCGTGCACAAAAGTGACAATGCGACAATTCCATTCAGAGGATTGCTTGGGGTTAAGAATGAGTGCCAGCAAATAGAAGTCCATCCAAAACAGGAAACTGCCTAAGGTGGCCAGAATGTTGGTTGTGGTCAGGAGATTGGGGACAGGAAGGGACTTTCCCACTGGTGGAAAAGTGATGTCCTCTTTCATAAGCTGTACATGTATGTGTGTGAATGAGCATACGTGTGGGTGTATGTGTGGGTGGTTGGGTGGGTGGTTGGGTGGAGGTACGGCAGAAGAAAACATTGGGAAGGAATAAGTATTAAAATATGAAACGTTAGTCTCTCAGGGCAGTGGTGCCATGACATGGGCACACCGCAGCTTACAGGTTAGACAGCTAGCAGCGTAGCAGGTTAGACAGCTAGCAGCGTAGCAGGTTAGACAGCTAGCAGCGTAGCAGGTTAGACAGCTAGCAGCGTAGTAGGTTAGACAGCATGCAGTGTAGCAGGTTAGACAGCTAGCAGTGTAGCAGGTTAGACAGCTAGCAGCGTAGTAGGTTAGACAGCATGCAGTGTAGCAGGTTAGACAGCTAGCAGTGTAGCAGGTTAGACAGCTAGCAGCGTAGCAGGTTAGACAGCTAGCAGCGTAGCAGGTTAGACAGCTAGCAGCGTAGCAGGTTAGACAGCTAGCAGCATAGCAAGTTAGACAGCTAGCAGTGTAGCAGGTTAGACAGCTAGCAGTGTAGCAGGTTAGACAGCTAGCAGCGTAGCAGGTTAGACAGCTAGCAGTGTAGCAGGTTAGACAGCTAGCAGTGTAGCAGGTTAGACAGCTAGCATCGTAGCAGGTTAGACAGCATGCAGCGTAGCAGGTTAGACAGCATGCAGCATAGCAGGTTAGACAGCTAGCAGCGTAGTAGGTTAGACAGCATGCAGTGTAGCAGGTTAGACAGCTAGCAGTGTAGCAGGTGTCCTCTCCACACATGCACGCATCGCTGAGCACTGCACTATTGCTTAGGAATATGCCCAAAAGAGGTGATACCTCACTAGCCAGCAGGACAGGCCAGCTGGAAGCTAACCAAAACACAACTTGACTACAGACCATTAACCAGAAGTGACTTTCACAAGTGGAGTTCAGTTTCACTACAGCTCCAAATGGGTAACAATAACACTACAATATCTACTACACATCAACTCAGTATACACTGGTAGTCAAGGGACTGCCATCGATGAAGGAACGCTGTGTCAGCCTCTGCGAAACCAAACCCTTAATCAGTCACAAACAGAAGATAATCCTACAGTAAACTATAGATAAACAACAGTACAGTACACTATACAGGACATACAAAACCGCTGCACATAGTGCTCCATCGCTCTCCACTTAACTGTTAAACAGAAGTTGTACGTAAAAAGTAGACGAGAAATACACTAGTAGAGACCCGTACACGAGTGGCATGGCATGACATGCAGAACCCCTCCCTTGCACAAGGCCAACAGGCAAACATTCCAACATGTGCCGCCAAGCTAGCTTAGGACGGTACCACTCACGATGCCTGCGCCTTCGGCCGTCATGGTATCACGAGAGCAAACTGACGGGGTAGACCAGGACGCTGAGGTAAGTGTAGCAGCTACAGGTCGCGTTTAAGGGCTTGTCGGCGTGAGCGATGCAGCATAGATAGTACAGAACACGGATGCAGCTTGAAGCACGCCCTAAGCAACGGACCCACTTTCATTTCAGATTCTTGCCCAGGGTTGTTGAGGTTGAACCGGGACCACAAGGAAGACGTCATCAGCTTCAGCAGCTGACAAAATGGAGGAATTGGGCATATTTCCACAGAAGGAGCAGGTGAGCTGCAGCGTGATGCTAGGAGATGAAGGAGAGGGCTAATGCTGGAAGTACACTTCTGGCTAAGCCTCATTGGTGCTGCTACATGTCTTGTATCCATGGGTTGGATGTGTCACGCAATTGTACCTCATTCTCCTCAGGAGAAGGTTGTCCCAGAGGTAAGCGGTCCGCCCACCCTACAGCCTGCTACTGCTGCTGAGGACACGAGCGAGGATGACTTGTACATCAAAATGAAGAAGCTGTGTCGACAGCTTGACTTCCTGCAGGTGACCTGACGTGCAGATGATCATCAGTTGACAGTTAGGTCTCGTTTCTCCATCATCCTCATTTCACTTCCCACAACTCCACCCCACAGCTACAAGAGGACTACATCCGTGATGAGCTGAAGAATCTGAAATGTGAACTGCTGTATGCCCAGGAAGAGGTGTGTGGGGTCAGCACGTGTCACATGTCATGTCACGTAGCTGTCACAACTGACTGTCACTCCACACAGTAATTCATAGCGGACTATAGTTTCTGTCTCATACATTTGACAAATGGCATGGTTGTCATTGCAGTTTTGTCACATGATTGTCATTGTAGTTTTGTCACATGATTGTCATTGTAGTTTTGTCACATGATTGTCATTGTAGTTTTGTCACATGGTTGTCACATCACATGGTGTCATGATGCATGACCTTACAGTGAGTGCCTCGCTTGTAGCCAAATTGCTGTGTTGTTTGCCGTGTTGTTTGGTGCACACACAGGTGAAGCGGATCCAGTCCGTTCCACTTGTTATTGGCCAGTTTCTGGAGGCGATTGATCAGAACTACGCCATTGTGGGGTCTACCACCGGGTGGGTGTGGCTGGGTGGGTGTGGCCGAGTGGGTGTGGCTGGGTGGGTGTGGCCGGGTGGGTGTGGACATGAGTATGAACATATTTTACGTATATGTAATGTGAATGACTACATTCATGCAATGGGTTGTGAAGTAGCTTCATATCCATTATAAATTCCTCCTCTCTCCCCTCCCCTCTCCCCTTCCCTCCCCTTCCCTCCCTCTCCCCTCCCTTCCTCTCCCCTTCCCCTCCCCTCCCCTCCCCTCCCCTCTCCTCCATTACCTTCCCCTCCATTACCCTCCCCTCTCCTCAGTTCTAACTATTATGTTCGCATTCTAAGTACCATTGACCGAGAACTGCTCAAACCGAATGCGTCAGTTGCTCTTCACAAGCACTCCAATGCACTTGTCAACGTCCTCCCTCCCGAAGCGGACTCCAGCATTGCACTGCTGTCGGCTGAGGAGAAACCTGACGTTGCCTACTCTGATGTTGGTGAGAGATAGTTACATCACATGATACCACATGACATCACATGACATCACATGACATCACACTGCAGTATTTCCTGTTTAGTTTGACAGTGCATGAAAACACTGATTGTGACTTAGTGAACTGGTATTAACATATTGGAGCATACATGTGTACTACAGTGTGTATTTGCTGGCATGTGTTTGTGTATCATTTGTTCCCTGCCCTGTATTTCTGTATTGTACAATAGGTGGTCTTGACATTCAGAAGCAGGAGGTGCGAGAGGCTGTGGAGCTACCTCTGACGCACTTTGACCTCTACCGACAGATTGGCATCGACCCACCCAGGGGAGTCCTGATGTACGGCCCTCCGGGGTGCGGCAAGACGATGCTGGCTAAGGTAGGGGGGGGGGATGGGTGGACTGTCACAAGTGACTATTAAACTCGCATGAATGTGAATGGAGTATTGCATCTGTGTATGTGTTGCGCACGGATATGGCTGTCACTTTTAAAGTAAGTCACTTCCTTTCCCACCCTCCCCCCTCCCCCATCTAACAGGCTGTAGCCCACCACACTACGGCATCCTTCATTCGAGTGGTTGGGTCGGAGTTTGTCCAGAAGTACTTGGGGGAGGGGCCTAGGATGGTTCGAGACGTGTTCCGACTGGCCAAGGAGAATGCCCCTGCAATTATATTCATAGATGAGATTGATGCCATAGCAACCAAGAGGTTTGATGCGCAAACAGGAGGTGAGGGATTCCTCTCCTGTTTGTGATTACACACGCCTCTCATTGGGGATTTGAGTGTCATGTGCCTCCTGTGATAGTAGGGGTTCATAGTAGCTCTTCATCAACTTACGGTTTCTCCCCTCTCCTCCCCTCCCTTTCCCCCACCCTTTGTAGCCGATCGTGAGGTTCAACGCATTTTGCTAGAGTTATTGAATCAGATGGACGGATTTGATCAGTCAGTGAATGTCAAAGTGAGCGGCTCTGGTAGGGCGGGTGGGTGAATCTGATGTTGAATTCTCATCAGATGCCAGCTTTGTACGTCAAGAACAGGGTGATGTGCTTGCGTATAGGTTCTGGGGATCTCTTATGACATCATGTGACATCACATGACATCATGTAATGTCACATGACATCATGCACCTTACTCCTCAGGTGATCATGGCAACGAACCGTGCCGACACCCTTGACCCTGCCCTCCTCCGTCCTGGTCGTCTGGACAGGAAGATTGAGTTCCCCTTGCCAGATAGGAGACAGAAGAGACTGATCTTTTCGACCGTCACCGGCAAGATGAACCTCTCGGATGAGGTGGACTTGGAAGACTGTATCCCACAGTGGCCACAGTACACGCACACACACACACACACACACGCACAGACACACACAGATGCACACACACACACGCGCACACACACACACACACACAGATGCACACACACACACACACACACACGCACACACACACACACACACACACACACACTCACACACGCACACACACACACACACACACAGACACACACGCACACACACAGACACACACACACACACACACACACAGTTGTGTCCGCTAATCCTGAGCCACCATCAGATGTGGCTAGACCTGAGAAAATTACTGGAGCAGACATTAATGCCATTTGTCAGGAGGTTAGCTAATGGAGTCCGTGGGTGGGTGGGTTGCAGAGTGGCTGGGTCGCAGAGTGGGTGGTGGTACGATGGAGTACAAGTGCTGTCATTATGTGCCGCATATTGTGTGCAATTTGAAAACTGACTGTCAAATTTGCTTAGCAAGTTAGCAAGCGATGAGCAAGTCTGCCTGCCTCCCTCTCCACTGGTCTGTTGGCGGGTGTGTATCACATTCCATCTCATAATATTATGTGCTGTGTGTTCCAAATGTGCTCACTTAAGATGAAAATGAAAATGTTTGCAACAATTGCAAGCTTCTGCACTCACTCAACCACATGGTTGCATGCATTCTGTTAAAATACACCTCCCCTCCCCCTCCCCTCCTTTCCCCTCCCCCAACCCCTCACACACTGCACAGGCGGGAATGCACGCCATTCGGGAGAACCGCTACGTGATCCTCCCAAAGGACTTTGAGAAGGGCTACAAGAACAACATGAAGAAGGATGAACAGGAACTTGACTTCTACAAATAGTTGTACCAATCAACTGTGATGTTATTCATTTATGTGTAAACAATATAATTAACGCGCACAATGACATTGTGTGCTTGTAACATACGGTATATCCCCATAGATCCATCTATGGTATATGTGTATATATCTACGTTTGCAACATCGGCAAAAACGGAAGTGGGAACTGTCCACCACGTGACTGTTGCGCCACTCGTGAGCTCCCCCAGAGAAGGCAAGAAGATGGACAGGAAAGGGTTGCCGAAGGTGCAGGATGCGGAGAAGGAGAGTCTGTACGGGTTTGTTTTTGCCGTTTCTGGACCAGGTGCGTGGAGACTGGGATCACGAGCTTCCAATATTCCAAGACCTGTTTGCAACCTTCAGCCTAGTTGTGTTGTAGAGATGTACTTACACATAAGACACATTGAGACTACATTTTGAGATGGATGGAGTGTTTGTACAAGTCATATATGTTCATGCGCCCCTCCCTCCTGCCCCACCCCCTTCTCACTCCTCCCCCTCCCCTCGTTGTAGTGGTGACAGCCGAGCAGATGAGTGGAGCTGCCATGTACGAGCTGGTGCGTGTGGGTCACAGTGAATTGGTGGGCGAGATCATTCGTCTGGAGGGGGACCTGGCCACCATCCAGGTGTACGAGGAGACATGTATCCTCCCATGGGGCCGTCGTGAGGTGGTGTGTAGTGGGAGGTTGAGACTTTTCCTGAGATAAGCAGCACGCATCCTGCACACTAGCGTTAGGTTAGTCTCCCTACTCTGTCCTAGAGGAAGTTGTTGAGTCCTAGCTAGCATATACTGATATTCACCACCAGTGACTCTGCGACAGTAACAGAGAATGACAGAGACAGACCTCTGTGGGCAATCCTAGGTGGTGTGTCAATCCTCCTCATATCTCAGGTCTCCTTGGGCTGTGGTATGGTGTGAGGGGCGAGTGGTGGTTAGTTGGTCAAAGTGGTTGGTCAGTCAGGTGTCTGCAGTGTGCAGCCTTGACTGTTGTCAGCTGGGGTGTGTGTGGGTGACCCAGTGCTGAGAACGGGAAAGCCCCTTTCTGTGGAGCTCGGACCTGGGATACTGGGCAGCATCTTTGACGGAATTCAACGTCCACTGAAGGTGCACACACACATGCACGCACACTCACACGCACGCACACATACACACATGCACACACACACATACACACGGTCAACAAGCTGCAACAAACCATGTACTCAAGCCCTCCCTCCTCCCCTCCCCTCCCCTCCCTCCTCCCCTCCCCTCCCCTCCCTCAGGACATCAGCGAGATGACTGAAAGTATTTACATTCCGAGAGGCATTAACACGACTAGTTTGGCACGTCAACAAGAGTGGGAGTTTGAACCAGCAGCAGAGTTTAGGGTTAGTGGGTCGTTCAGACGTGTGTATGTGTATGTAAGATGACACATTTGTACAGAAGGAGCAGGTGATGTTGTGTACATAGGATGGTGTATTTGTATAAAAGTAGCAGGGTGGTACGTGTATAAACTTTGTACCACCAGTTGTGGAGGTGTGTTAGTAGCACTGGACTCATTCCACCCCACTCCACTCACACACTTGCTTGGCGTGTTCTTGTGTTGGTATGTACATACATACATGTGCCTATTTTTACAGAAGCTGTGGCCCAGTAACGTGCACTAATTGCTGCTGCCACACTTCAGGTTGGCAGTCACATCTCTGGAGGGGACATCTACGCCAAAGTCTTTGAGAACTCCCTCATCACACACAAGGTCATGATGCCTCCGAAGGCAGCCGGGACTGTCACTTACATCGCAGAGAAGGGAAACTACCATATAGATGTGAGGGGAAGGGTGGGGTGGTGAGGGGAGGGGAGAGAGAGGTGGAGGGAAGGGGAGGGGAGGAGAGAGGTGGAGGGAAGGGGAGAGGAGGGAAGGGTAGAAGGCACTTGATGTGGAGTGTGATTGAAGGACAGTGTGATGGTGTGAGTGTGGAGTGTGTGGATGCGAGATGCCCTCCACGACCTCCTCCTCTCATCACTCTCTCAGGACGTGGTACTGGAGGCGGAGTTTGAAGGAGAGAAGACCAAGTACACCATGATTCAGGTAGACAGAGCAAAGACACCTTCTCCAGCATCTTACATAGCGCTTGGACCTGTAAGTTCCCTGGCCTCCCCTGTAGGTGTGGCCGGTGCGTCAGCTGCGGCCCAGTGCAGACAAGCTGGCTGCTAACTTCCCTCTCCTCACCGGACAGCGTGTGCTGGACTCACTCTTCCCGTGAGGGGTGTGGTAGGGGAGAATTGTGTTTGTTTGTTTGTTTGTTTGTTTGTTTGTTTGTTTGTTTGAGTACTATTTATATTTGGTGTATTACTTACTGCACATACGTACGTATTGAGACCTGTAGTAATGTGTGCTGTGGATGTAGGTTAGTATGTGGCTCCCTCACTCAGCTCCATGTCTGCTTATCACTGCTGCTACAACAGTGGTGTGTTGTGATGTGATTTGAGTCCACTGGTTGTGAGGATATCCCTGTCGTTTGGCATAGGTGTGTCCAGGGAGGCACCACCGCCATTCCTGGTGCATTTGGCTGTGGTAAGACTGTCATTTCCCAGTCATTGTCAAAGTACTCCAACTCCGACGTCATTGTCTACGTTGGATGTGGGGAGCGGGGTAACGAAATGTCAGAGGTTTTGAGAGACTTCCCCGAGGTGTGTTGTGTGTGTGTGCGTGCATGCGTGCGTGCGTATGTGCATATGTACCTTACTTCACAACACTGTTGGAATATTATAATCACTGCATATTACGTCATGCATCACTTGGCCTCACACTGGGCTGCAGTGTTCCTATCCCCCATCAAATCTTACTCCTACTGTCCACATACATATGTAGCTGAAAGTGGAAATTGGAGGTGTGGAGGAGTCCATAATGAAGAGAACAGCGCTGGTGGCCAATACCAGCAACATGCCTGTGGCCGCCAGAGAAGCCTCCATCTACACCGGTATCACCCTCTCCGAGTACTTTAGGGACATGGGCTACAACGTGTCCATGATGGCTGACTCCACGTCAAGGTGGGCATCATTTGGATACCATTCAATGGTCCTGTTTCTGTAAATATTTCATATATACAACGAACGCCTCGAACTATTGGTCTTGTAAAATTTGCTAGGGTCTGCATTGTGTCTGCATTGTGTCTGCATTGTATTTGTATGTGAACTCCTCCATTCCTCTGGCGTGTTTGGTGTGTCTGACCAGTGCTGGTGTCAGCTGACTCCCTTCCATACCTCTCAGATGGGCCGAGGCCTTGAGAGAGATCTCAGGACGTTTGGCTGAAATGCCTGCCGGTGAGCGACCATTTTGTTAGACGTGTGAGCCTGCCCTCGGTATGGTGTACGTATTGGATAATACACCAGAGTACTGCAGTATTGTCTTGTGTACAAATGTAGTGTCAGTGTATTGCATACTAATAATGTAGATTCATTGTATTACATACTAATGTAATGGCAGTGTATTGCATACTAATAATGTAGATTCATTGTATTACATACTAATGTAGTGTCAGTGTATTGCATACTAATAATGTATATTCATTGTATTACATACTGATATAATTACATACTAATGTAACACCTGGTGATCCCCAATGCTGTGTCTGTAGAGAACGGGTTCCCAGCCTACCTTGGTGCACGTCTGGCATCCTTCTATGAGCGAGCAGGGCGTGTCGGTTGCCTAGGCAACCCACAGCGCGAGGGTAGTGTCAGTATTGTGGGGGCTGTGTCACCTCCCGGGGGAGACTTTTCTGACCCCGTGACGGCTCAGACACTGAACATTGTGCAGGTGTGTGTGTGTTGTGTGTGTGTGGTGTGTTGTGTGTGTGTGGTGTGTGGTGTGTGTGTTGTGTGTGTGTGGTGTGTGGTGTGTGTGTTGTGTGTGTGTGTGGTGTGTGTGTGTGGTGTTGTGTGTGTGTTGTGTGTGTGTGGTGTGTGTGTGGTGTGTGGTGTGTGTGTGTGCAAGAGCTACATAGATGTTACTCTTGTATGCCACCCCTGACTTTTGACCTTTGACCTTTAGGTCTTCTGGGGGTTGGACAAGAAGCTGGCGCAGCGCAAGCACTTCCCGTCCATCAACTGGCTCCTCAGCTACTCAAAGTACACTCGAACACTGGACGAGTTTTACGACAAGCACTACCCAGAGTTCATCCCCCTGCGAGCGCGTGTGAAGGAGATCCTGCAAGAGGAGGAGGATCTGTCTGAGATTGTGCAGCTTGTGGGGAAGGTGAGGAAAGGAGGAGAGGGGAGGGGAGGGGAGGGGAGGGGAGTAGAAGGGAGGGAGAGTTGGATCAGATCAGAATGAATGTATGATGAACTTGTAACTGAGACACATCTTGCTCTTAGCTGGTCTACCAGTCAAACTGTCTCAACTCCTCCTCGCAGGGGTCACTGGCTGAAGCCGACAAGATCACCCTGGAAACAGCCAAGATGATCAAAGAGGACTTCCTCCAACAGAACGGCTACACGCCGTACGACCGCTACTGTCCCTTCTACAAGACAGTGGGCATGCTCAACAACATCATCACCTTCTACACGCTCGCACAACAAGCTGTGGAGAGAACAGCTCAATCGGACCGCAAGATAACTTGGGCCCTCATCAGGGAGAGCGTGGCGGATGAACTGTTTCTTCTCTCTCGGATGAAGTACAAGGTTTGTAGGGTTATTTAGTATGTAAAGTGGGTGGGTGTGGCAATGGGAGGGGACGAGTAGCAGTGGGAGTGGGAGGGGCCGAGTGGCAGTGGGAGGGGCCGAGGAGCAGTGGGAGTGGGAGGGGCCGAGGAGCAGTGGGAGTGGGAGGGGCCGAGGAGCAGTGGGAGTGGGAGGGGCCGAGGAGCAGTGGGAGTGGGAGGGACCGAGGAGCAGTGGGAGTGGGAGGGGCCGAGGAGCAGTGGGAGTGGGAGGGACCGAGGAGCAGTGGGAGTGGGAGGGGCCGAGGAGCAGTGGGAGTTCACTATGTGCTACACGTTGCTGGTGTGGCATGTGTGGAAGGGTCCAGTCTTGGTGAGCAGCCTTCGCTGTTTGCAGTTACCTCTGAAGAGGGCTTCACATGGAGGAGCCACGCCAACTGCACAGCATCTGTGGTAACAGTAACTCTGTGTGTCCCTGCTAGTGTATGGGGGGCATGGGTGTTGTGTTGGCGGGTACGTGGGGGGGGGGGGAGGCTTAATATATTGTAATTGGAAGTGTGCAGGAGTCCTGCCTCACTCCATCCTCTTACCCTCTTTGCAGGACCCCACAAAAGATGGCGAGGAGAGGATCAAGGCAGACTTTGCAGAGCTGAACGAGAAACTCCTGGAAGCCTTCAGGAAGCTCGAGGAGGCTTAGCCCTTAGCAGACTGTACTGTCCCCCCGCACAGCATGCTCTCTGCGGCAACAAATGGAGTAAACTTTGGTTTTGCAATTAACACTACTGTACTGTCTGTCATAGTATTGTATTGTAATGCATTCTCAGGTACAATATTAATGTACTAGTAGAAGCATGAAGTGTACGTTTCAACTTTAGCGGTATAGACAACGACCACAGCAGGAATTAAGAGCTATATGATTAAGGCTGAAATTTACCACAAACATGAGTGCATATGCAGTGGTTGTAGATGCATATGAGTATACGAAGTACTGGACCACGCTTAAGTTGCGTGTGGTGGATGTTGCGTCTGGGTGTAATGGTCCCTGCCGTCCATATGACAACAGCGGAACACCATCACAGGGTGATGATGGGAGTACATATGCAGTGGGAGGAGGAGTCAGCTGCAGCTGGGGGAAAACCCGGATCATGTGATTGCATCACAGACTGCCCAGTGGTCCAGTGTGTGTGCGTGAGGAGAGGAGTGGTGAGACAGAGAGAGGAAGGACCACCCCCAGTCAGTCAGTGGGAGGGAAGATGCCGGACAGACAGGTTGAACCCCTGCATGCACTTGCACTTGGTGGTGGGTTTATATAATTATTATAGATGTATGATTAGATCAATTGACATGGCAACTGGCGAGTGGCCCTCACCTCTTCCACTCTTTCAGTGGACTCAATACGAGAGCAGGTAAACAGTGTATGTGCGTGTGTGCGGGCCTGCCAGTAGCATCGATCTCTGTGTGTGTAGAGGAAAGTCTCTCTTCTTTCCAAATCATATATTGTTTATCTTCTCATTTTCACTATTTTCAGAAATTTTCAACTTCCTTCTCACTATACATATTTCAGAAATATTTATGGAATTTCATTTTCACACACGTTTGCATGTACTAGTACCTGCGAGTGCGTACTTGCATGTGACCACTGTGAACACGCCCCCACAATGCCTTGTATTTTTCCAGTATTACACAATTCATACAGTGAGTTGATCAACCATGTGCACATGTGCATGTGTTTCATGATTGATGGCAGTTACACAGACTGAATCCAAGCACTGCAGTTATGGTGTGTCTGTATTAAGTGACGGATTGTGTGTGTGTGTGTGTGTGTGTGTGTGTGTGTGTGTGTGTGTGTGTGTGTGTGTGTGTGTGTGTGTGTGTGTGTGTGTGTGTGTGTGTGTGTGTGTGTGTGTGTGTGTGTGTGTGTGTGTGTGTGTGTGTGTGTGTGTGTGTGTGTGTGTGTTTCCAATCAACACCTGCCGTCAGATCACAAATACAAATGAAGTCGATGGTAACTGGTTCTTTCATCAGTACCCGAACTTATCATTCAGATGTGTTCGGCCATCTCCACTTTGTGCTGTGTGAACGGAAGAGATGTTGTCTTCACGCACCACAACACTATGTACACAGCACAAGTGCACCACACTCATCCTCCCACCCACCAATACCCATCCACTGACACCAGCAGAGTGACTCACACACGTGTGCACTCACTCTCAGGGGGGAGCCAGGTGACCACATCCTCTTTCTTCTCCTGGATCTCCTGCAGGCAAGGGCAGGCAAATTATTGCTGAGCCTTCCCCAACCCACCACTGACCCACTCACACCCAGCGATACACCCACCCACACCCACCCACTGTCACACCTAACAACATGCTCATGCCCATGTACACCCACCTACACCCACCCAGCGACACACCCACACTCACACCCAACGACACACCCACACTCACACCCAACCACCACCCACACTCACCCCACACCCCCCCCCAGAGACACACCCACTCACACCTACCCACCACCCACAACCGCCCAACCCACACCCACCCAACGACACACACACACTCACACCCACCCAACGACACACACACACTCACACCCACCCACCATCCCACTCTCCCAAACTCATCTCCGCACACTCCCACTCACACCCACCCACCATGTCCCTGTTGCCCCCTCCTCCCGGCTCCTCCTCTCCAGCAGGGGCTGCTGTCCGTGGAGGTAGCGCAGGACCAATCTTCTTTTTCTTTGGACTAGGAAGATCGTTTCCACTTCCTGAGCTCCGCCTCCGAGGGGGAGGGGCTGCCACTGTGTTGCAAGCTACTTCCTGTGTTGTGCAAAGCTGTGTTCTCTCCTCATTTTCCATTTCCTGTTTCGCGCGTTCTATCCTCTCCTGCAAAGTCTCTGCCACTCCAGCCTCCACACGCCTCTCAGCTGTAGTCGGGTTACTCCATTTAGGCTCCGCCTTCTTCAGAGTCTGTTTACTGCTCAGAGGTGGCCTATGGATTGGTCCATGGGCGGGGATCGGCTGGTTGCTCGGAGACGTTGTACGAGGCACCTTCTCCAGTTGGTTGGTGCTGGGAGGAGGCAGTGTAAGCACTTGAGAATTGCTACTTTACAATGACCTTGCTATAGATTAGGTTAGGCTGGTGGTGCATGTGGGCACCTTGTGAAGGGGGTGGTCCCATCTGGTCTGACAATGTTGATTAGTTTCAAGAAGTACTCTTCTTCCTAAAGACAGCAGGAGTACAGAGAAAGGAAGGGGGGAAGGAGGAAAGGAGGGAGGAAGGGAGAGAGAGATGGGAGGGAGGGGGAGAATGAGTGAGTGAGTGAGGGAGGGAGGGAGAGGGAGGGAGAGAGGGAGGATGAGGGGTAGGGAGTTATGTAGGATGGGGTAGGGGTAGTGACGTGAAGGAGGGTGTGAGAAAGGGAGGAAGGGAGGGATGGCAGACAGGAGGTATGGAGGTGAGGGATGGAGGGAGCTCCTTGAAGTGCACACAACACAAGCAAACCGATGACTCACCTTCCTCAAGTGGTGTATTTTCTGCCGGGCCTCGTACTTTGCAGATTTGCTGAGAGTCCCTCTCAAGTCCTTCATGAACGAGTCCAGAGAGTCCCCTTCGCCTTGAGGGCCCTGCTCCACTGGGTGGAGTGAGGGTGGGTGAGGGTGGGGTGAGGGTGGGGTGTGGGGTGAGGGTGGAGTGAGGGTGGGGTGAGGGTGGGGTGAGGGTGGGGTGAGGGTAGAGTGAGGGTGGGGTGAGGGTGGCACACCACTGCAGGTAATAACAGTCAGTCACAGGAGCCTACCCTTCCTGGACTTCTCCAGCGCCTTCTCTAGCTCTGCTATCTCACTCTGACAACCTTCCAGTTTAGCTTTCTGAACAACCATAGCGGAGAAGACATGCAGTTGACACAGCGCACAGGGAGTCAACGAGCAGCCACACCACAGCACACTAAGCACACAGCACCTCCCCCTCCCCCCTCCCCTCCCCTCCCCGTACCAGTGACTCAAACGTCTCTGCCTTTTCCTTCACTTTCCCCGCCTTCTTCATTCGCTGCTTCCTCTTTTCCTCAACTGAAGAGAACAGAACAGAAGCAGCGGCCTTGTGAACCAACCCACCTTCAAGCCCACCAATCACCCGTCACCAGTCAACCTACACCTGACCACCACCATTGGAGTGTCATGCTAAGATAAGCAGTTCTTACTTGATCCTGTCCGGTCCAGAAAGGTGTCC
>OX465034.1:10608755-10641255 GCA_949841015.1 Aplysina aerophoba
GGTGTACCTCATTTACGGTACGGTGCATAGAAAACTTTACGATAATTACGTTTGCCGCTTAACGCTTTCTCCGATTTGTCTCGGTTTATCCGTGAAAAGTTTCGGTTAATACGTAGCGGTTATCTGTTAAAAGGTAGCGGTTAATAGTAAATAGTTGGCGGTATACAATCGTATGTAGTAGCGAGCGCAGTGAACACGCACACGTTGAGCTATAAGCAGCGATCCGTGAAAACGTTTGCCTGGAGAGATGGACAAGGTCATTGTGCGATATTGCAACAACCACTCAACACGCTACGACGGTAAGGAGTTTCTGGTGTCTGTCTCCAAGCTTCGTAGGTAGGAGAACGCGACGGGGAGCCTGGAGATCGGCGTTAGCTTGAAGCGGCGTCCACTTCCTGGAAGACAAGAGAGGGTTCCATGCGTCTTGTATTTCGTGATCGTAGCCCATACTGTCTGCTTTGAAACGATATCCTTCTGCTGCCAGAACTTTGGCCACGTTCGCGTACGATAATCGTCGCTCGAAGTACAGTTGCACAATCCGTTGTTTGCTATACGCTGATAACACCATTCTCTGTCTGTTCTTTTGCCACACTGAAAGCTGAGCTGTACAAACTACGTACGCCCTTAAATTTGTGAACTACTACGTTTCGCTAACGATTAACCGTCACTCGCTAACAATTATCGTTTCGCGATTCACCGTTTGATAACCTTTAAACGACAATAACCGTAACGGTTTTCGGGTAGCGTAAAGTTTTCTATGCACCGTACCGTAAGTTCCTCTCGGGAGCCTAGCTGTGTGTACTAGTGTGTGTGGTGTGTGGGGAGACCCACCGACGGCTCTGTCTGGTGGTGACTCCTGCCACCAGTTCACTGACGTATACACACCCATTGTTCTGTACTGCTGTCATTTGGAGGGGGCATCGTCTGTTGGTGACTCCTGTCACTACGTTACTGGTGTATACACATCCATTGTTTTTTACTGAAACCATCTGGAGGGGGCATCGTCTGGTGGTGACTCCTGTCACTACGTTACTGACGTATACGCACCCATTGTTCTGTACTGCTGTCATTTGGAGGGGGCATTGTCTGTTGGTGACTCCTGTCACTACGTTACTGACATATTCACATCTGTTGTTCTGTACTGAAACCATCTGGAGGGGGCATCGTCTGGTGGTGACTCCTGTCACTACGTTACTGACGTATACACACCCATTGTTTTGTACTGAAACCATTTGGAGGGGGCATTGTCTGGTGGTGACTCCTGTCACTACGTTACTGACGTATACACATCCATTGTTTTGTACTGAAACCATCTGGAGGGGGCATCGTCTGGTGGTGACTCCTGTCACCAGTTCACTGACATGCACACACACTCCACTAGTCCGCACTGCAGTCATCACCTGAGAGGTTTGGACACACATATAAATGCTACATCATTTCCTACCATGAGCACCAGTTACAGGATGCGGTAGTTACCACTCATTGGCTTACAGTATGTACGTCTGAGAGTAAGGTGCATCGGTCAGCCAAGAAGAGGGAGCAAGCAATGCTATTGGGTGGAGTGTCAGCTCCTCATCTTGCTATACTTGTTGCAGCGAATAAACAACTGGCAAGGGATAATGTTACCTTTGCTTAATTATGAACGTTGGTCAAACACTCAATTTACGTAACGTAATTGTATGCCAGACAACAGGTGAAGTTTGAATTTTATTTCAGCTGGTAACTGAAGCCTGTCAGTGCCCTCAGCTCTACCTCTGCAGTGACTGTGCACCCAGCTCTACCTCTGCAGTGACTGTGCACCCTGCACCGCAAGGGCAGCCTCACCTCTCTCTCCATCTCCTGCTGTCTGTAGCTCCCCTTCTCTGTCTTGGTACTCTGACCACTTCTGCTGCAGCCCTCTCTGTACCCTACATTTTATACTGGCACACTGGCACTGATATGGCTTCTTACCAAAAATGGCATGGCTTGCCACACAAATTTGGCTTCTTAGGAGGATCAGCTGGATTGGGGGATTCCCCCAGTGCCCCCAGCTCTACCTCTGCAGTCTGTGCCCCCAGCTCTACCTCTGCAGTCAGTGCCCCCAGCTCTACCTCTGCAGTCAGTGCCCCCAGCTCTACCTCTGCAGTCAGTGCCCCCAGCACTACCTCTGGATCCTTGATCCGTATTCGCGATATGAGGTCTCGCAATCATAACTTCTAACATTAAATTTTATGCCTGAATTTAAACAAACCGGTGCAAACTGGTGAAAACAGGTGGAAACAGGTGCAAGCAGGTGGCCATTTGCAAAAACATTGCTAACGCTCTTCCAAAATGTGTATGTCAAAATTAGTGTGTTCGTGCAAGCCTGTGTCGTGTGACCAGTGTGTTTTCACTGTCCTGTTCTACAGCCTCTTAGGCCTCTTAACTTATTAGGGATCTTACCATTTGAATCTTGTCATTTTGTCTTCTTAAAGGATCAATTGGCTTCAGCGTGAGCTATGGAGGTTGGGGCTGAGGTTGGCATTAATAGTGTGGCTATCTGTGGCTACCTAACCCAATTTGGCTCTGTTAATGCATACCTTGCTATAAAGTTACGTGACTCTTTTAAGGACAGGGAAGCAGTGCTGGTGTTGCCCCTTGATAGGTGCGTACAATACCTCTGTTCGCAGCCTCCAGTCTGTTCACACATAGACATGTGTCTATGATTTACACAACAGCTAACTCAATTAACCAGAAGTGGACTGGTGAATCCTCATTAGGCTAGAGAAGAGGTGTGAGTAGGTGTGTAGGAACGAACCTTTGTCACCATTGGGCTGATTGCTGATAGTGGGCGGGGCTTCGATGTCGTCCATGTGATGCACGAATGCACAACGTGGTTGTAGCAGCGTCTTGCTGTGTGCTGCTGCTGTGGAGAGCTGCAATCTGTACTGCACACACATAGCATAGTACACACACAAACACCCCAACTTGAACTGGGGGCCTGTGGCACACACACACACATACAGTACACACACAAACACCCCAACTTGAACTGGGGACCTGTGGCACACACACACACATACAGTATACACACAAACACCCCAACTTGAACTGGGGACCTGTGGCACACACACACACATACAGTACACACAAACACCCCAACTTGAACTGGGGACCTGTGGCACACACACACACACATACAGTACACTCCACAAACACCCCAACTTGAACTGGGGACCTGTTGCACACACACATAGAGCACACACAGCAGGCACACCATTGCTGCGTGGTCACTGAGCCCAAAACAATGTCTGCTTCACACACACACATGTGGGCTCTGTAGCTCTAAGTAGATAGTTTATTCATACAACATAAACCTCTCTCACCCCTCCTCTCCTCCCCTTCTTGCTCCTTCCCTCTCCTCCCCTTCCTGCCCGCCCCTCTCCACTCCCCTTCTTGCCTCTTCCCTCTCCTCCCCTTCCTGCCCCGCCCCTCTCCTCTCTCCTCCCCTGCAGTCCCAAGGCAAGGCCAAAGGTGACATCCGCTCCTCCCCTCGTGCAATGGCTAAACTACTGAAGGAGGCACAGCAGCTGAAAGTGGTCCTCAGTGCTAACACAGAGCACGTGGCACAGGTGTGCATGTGTGTGTGTGTGTGTGTGTATGGTCTGTGCATGTGTGTATGTGTGTGTGTATGGTGTGTGTGTGTGCGTGTGCGTGTGCGTGTGTGTGTGTGTGTGTGCGTGTGCGTGTGTGTGTATATAGTGTGTGCATGTGTGTGCGTGTGTGTATGTGAGCGTGTGTGTGCCTGTGCGTGTGCATGTGCGTGTGTGTATGGTGTGTGCATGTGTGTGTGTGCGTGTGTATGTGTGTATAGTGTGTGCATGTGCATGTGCGTGTGTGTGTGTGTGTGCATGCGTGTGTGTATAGTGTGTGCATGTGCATGTGTGTGTGCATGTGCGTGTGTGTGTGTGATTCATGTATCCCACCCTCTCTCAGATTGAGGGTCTGTTTGAGGACATTAACTTCTCAACCAAGGTGAGCAGGGACACTTTGGAGGAGATCTGTGCTGACCTGTTTGAGCGGGTCAGGAACCCAGTCCAAGATGTGCTGAGATCAACAGAGATCACCATGGTGAGACCACGCCCACTGTACATAGGCACTCATTGGCACATGTGGTTGTGCTACACACACATAATGTAACCACCCTGGTGGCATCTCCAAGCATCTGACTCACTTTTGGTGGAAGTGGAGGTTGCAACATATCACAGTAGTATTGTGACACATACAGTGCCCCACTCCATACACCACACCCATTCAATGACAGTGAATGCTGTTGTTGGCACAGCCATGGATGTTTGGAATATATAGCAGATTAGCTCTTTCCTTAAATACGTGACGTGCATTAAGTTTCAGTCTGATCTCACTGTTGTTAGTGCGACTGATTCGGCCAAAGAATCCTTGCATGACCTTTCATTGCATATAGCCAGACCTCTGGGTCAGTCCCGGATCAGGTTTCCACTTCACTGCTGAGCCAAAGGCTATTGAGTGGTTTTGTTACGCACATGCGTACGCACATGCCGTACTTGATGTACGTGCCGGATGATGTTGTAGAGGCTCATGCTACGGAATACATACCAGAGAGATATTGAGCTAACACGTAGCAATAGTTCCAACAAGTAAGACGTTTCGACCGCGAAGGTCTTCGTCAGTTACAAACTGTTAGCTCAATATCTCTCTGGTTCTTTGTACGTGCTTGAGCCTACCAACCTTGGAGCCTGGTGGCATCGCCAAACATCTGACACTTCGCTTTGGTTGAAGAGGGAGATTGCAACATATCGCAATAGTATTGCAACACATCCACTACCCCCTCCATACACCACACCCATTCACTGACAGTGGCAATGGTGTTGTCGGCATGGCTGTGGGCTGTTTGGAATTTCAGACTGGTTTTTCCCCAGAAACACATGCACTAGCACTTCAGTGGCTGCTCGAAGCATGTTAACTACTGTTGTTAGTGCAGCCATTTGACAGAGAATCCTTGCAGCACCATTACACAGAGCCAGACTTATGGGCCTTGGGTCTTGGGCAGGTTTCCACTAATTCTCATTTCCATGTGTGTGAGGGAGGGAGAGATATGGTGCTCTTGTGTGGAATGCGGAGAAGTGGAGAGGTGAATTTCGAATCGTAATTCACACCACACGAGATGTTCCAATCCTTGGGTTTGTATCTTGGGTTTGGAGGCCGATTGCCTTTGTCTCACAACTCCATTTAGTGTGGCAAACAGACACCACACTCAGACTGAAGTGCAGCTTAACTTGACATCTGCTCAGCTCCTTCCCTTCTCAGCATGCGAGTTGTCTACTGCTTCTGTTGTTGACCCACTGAATTCTTTCTCTCAGTTGCTATTATGTTTGATTGCTGGCTGTAATGTGGACTCTATTGTCTGAATAGAAGCCCAGGGCTCTTTTGAGCTTTGGTCATTTTTGACCCAGCCTCAATTGAGGCCAGTCTGTATTTGAGTTCAGCTTCTATAAAATCCTCCTTAACTATACAAGCATTTTATACATAAAGAGTGCCATGGGAACCTATAAATTGCTACTGCTATACGTACTTCATTATGGCTTTCTCCCTGTCCCACATCGTTGCTTCCACACACGTCACGTTCCCTTCCTTTGGGGCATCTAAAAATCTCGTGTACACTATTAGCTTATTTGGACTCTAGAGCCATGGTTACTCAGACGCAGTCTGTCTCTGTTCACATGACCACTGTTAATCTGGATGGGGATCCAGATTCCAATCCAGATTTAACACTCCATGTATTGACCCTGTCACAGGGCACAACTGCTGTTGTAGTCATAATGTTTACATTGTTTGGCAAACAATACCAAACAGTAACATATTCAGTGTAAATGAAGTGACCAACCTCCGTTGTTAAGTAATACAGTATCATATCTGGTGGGAATGTAGTGATCAAATTACAGGCTGTGTTATTTTAGCCTATTATGGTTCATGCTAAGACGTTGAGGTGTTGCAGGAGGGCGGGAAAGAGAAGAGAAGATTGCTGGAAATAGACAGATAGCTTCCTAGGTTGTATGCCTGACGAAGCCCGTGATGGGCGAAACGTTGCTGCATTGAAGTGACAATTAAGAAGTGACGAGTCATTTGTTGGCGTGCTTGATCGTCCAAAATAATCATCCTACTATCAACTCCAGCATGCCTAATAACTTTCATGACACTGTTCCAATCCAGATTTAACACTCCATGTATTGACCCTGTCACAGGGCACAACTGCTGTTGTAGTCACAATGTTTATATTGTTTGGCGAACAAACCCAAACAGTAACATATTCCGTGTAAATGAAGTGACCAATCTCCGTTGTTAAGTAATACAGTATCATATCTGGTGGGAATGTAGTGATCAACATACAGGCTGTGCTATTTTGGCCTATTATGGTTCATACTAAGACGTTGAGGTTGTTTGAATCGTAATTCATAGCACACGTGTCCTTCCAATCCTTGGGTTTGTATCTAGGGTTTGGAGGCCGATTGCCAAGGGTGTTCTCAGCTCCTTCCCTTCTCAGCATGCGAGTTGTCTACTGCTTCTGTTGTTGACCCACTGAATTCTTTCTCCGTTTCTGGAATTATGTTTGATTGCTGGCTGTGGTGTGGACTATATTGTCTGAATAGAAGCCCAGGGCTCTTTTGAGCTTTGGTCATTTTTGACCCAGCCTCAATTGAGGCCAGTCTGTTTTTGAGTCCAGCTTCTATAAATCCTCATTAACAATACAAGCATTTTATACATAAATAGTGCCATGGGAACTTATAAATTGCTACTGCTATACTTCATTGTGTGCTTTCTCCCTGTCCCACATTGTTGCTTCAACATGTTCCCTTCCTTTTGGGACATCTAAATCCTCCCTTGTACACTATTGGTGAATTTGTTGGCTTCCTTGGACACTAGAGGGATGGGGCATGCTATTCAGACCCACTCTGTTCGCATGACCACTGTTAATCTGGATTGGGATCTAGATTCCAATCCAAATTTAACACTGCATGTATGGATCCTGTCACAAGGCACAAGTAATAGCTATAACATGGCCATGAGGGCGCTGGCTGATTTATCACCCGAGGGCAATAAAAAAGCCAAGCACCTGAGAGAGGTCATGTTATAACTAGCTTGTTGTCATTCGAACGGACTAGTGCGTACCTCATGTTTGCCGTCAAATCACGTTATTTTGAACTAACCACCCAAACGTTACTATAGCTATTTACGAATACTGTATACTGTTCCATAGATAAGTACGTAAATTGGCGAAGCACTCTGCAAAGAACAACTGTTCGGTTCCTGCAAAATCATCCAGGTTGACTTCACCATAACAAATGACGATTTCGAAGATCTTCAAGCAGGACATCTACCAAAGACAACCATTTGCAAGATAGAATGGTCCGCAAAGGTGATTGGTGCAAATATTTAAGAGCCCATTTTGAAGCAGCAGTCACAACTAACCCATCAGGTCGATAACTAATCCCACAGGTTGTTAACTAGCCGTGCAGGTTGTTAACTAATCCCGCAGTTTGTTAACTAGCCCCTGTAGGTTGTTAACTAGCCCCGCAGGTTGTTAACTAGCCCTGCAGGTTGTTAACTAGCCCTGCAGGTTGTTAACTAGCCCCTGCAGGTTGTCAACTAGCCCCGCAGGTTGTTAACTAGCCCCGCAGGTTGTTATCTAGCCCCTGCTGGTTGTTAACTAGCCCCGCAGGTTGTTAACTACCCCCGCAGGTTGTCAACTAGCCCCGCAGGTTGTTAACTAGCCCCGCAGGTTGTTATCTAGCCCCTGCTGGTTGTTAACTAGCCCCGCAGGTTGTTAACTACCCCCGCAGGTTGTCAACTAGCCCCGCAGGTTGTTAACTAGCACTCAGTACGTGTTATCCCAGGTTTACCCCAAAGTAACTTGCTTTGATGTATGGCTTCATCATACGGAAAATTGGTTGTCATACCGTCACATATCCCATGTAAATGAAGTGACCAACCTCCGTTGTTATGTAATACAGTAACATATCCAGTGTAAATGAAGTGACCAACCTCCGTTGTTATGTAATACAGTAACATATCTGGTGTAAATGAAGTGATCAACTTACAGGCTGTGTTATTTTGGCCTATTATGGTTCATACTAAGATGTTGAGGTGTTGCAGGAGGGCAGGAAAGAGAAGAGAAGATTGCTAGAAATAGACAGATGGTTTCCTGTCGTGCTGTGCAAGGCAGTTTTAGTACAACCTATGTCCTGAAATGGACAGTGGGATGTGGTGTTGCTGCCTTGCGCAGAACAAATATGGGAGATAAGACCCTATATAGTCCCTAACAGTAATGAATATCATCACCAGGTTCAATCCTCTGTAATCTGAAACTACACTAACGGAGGGGGGGGAAGGGTTGGGCAGGTGGCACGTAACTGTAATGAATATCATCACCAGGTTCAAGACATTCTGAATATGATAATTAGCATAGTTTTGCATTTGTAATGTTTGTCAACTGCTCAGAGGTGTGTCAGAAGTGTGTCATGTCAGAGGTGTGTCAGAAGTGTGTCATGTCAGAGGTGTGTCAGAAGTGTGTCAGAAGTGTGTCATGTCAGAGGTGTGTCAGAAGTGTGTCATGTCAGAGGTGTGTCAGAAGTGTGTCAGAAGTGTATCATGTCAGAGGTGTGTCAGAAGTGTGTCAGAAGTGTGTCATGTCAGAGGTGTGTCAGAAGTGTGTCAGAAGTGTGTCATGTCAGAGGTGTGTCATGTCAGAAGTGTGTCATGTCAGAGGTGTGTCAGAAGTGTGTCATGTCAGAACTGTGTCAGAGGTGTGTCATGTCAGATGTGTGTCATGTATCCCTTCTTCCTGTCCTGGTAGGATGAGATTGAGGGCATCATCTTGGTGGGCGGGGGGACCAGGATACCCAAGGTTCAGGAGGAACTGCTTAGGGCAGTGGGCAAGTGAGTGAGTGTGTGTGTGTGTGTGTGTGTGTGTGTGTGTGTGTGTGTGTGTGTGTGTGTGTGTGTGTGTGTGTGTGTGTGTGTGTGTGTGTGTGTGTGTGTGTGTGTGTGTGTGTGTGTGTGTGTGTGTGTGTGTGTGTGTGTGTGTGTGTGTGTGTGTGTGTGTGCATGTGTGTGTGTGTGTGTGCATGTACGTGCATGCATGCATGTGTACATTTGTTTGTTCATACTGTTCATGGTGTCATTAGAACGTAGTTTTTTTTTTACATCTGTTCAGTACATCATGTGCGTCACTTTGTTGTAAGTGTCTGTCTCAGCCAGTCATCAGTACTTGAGTTTCAGGTGATAGTGATAGCACTACTGCATATGGTGCTGTGTGAAATATATAAGTACGTATGTGTGTGCGTGCGTGCGCAGGCAAGATGACATTGCCTTGGTGGAAGTGACATGGATATAGTCAACCTTGCTATTCTTTAGTGTCTCCTTTCCCTTCCCTCTCCTCCCCTCTCCTCCCCTCTCCTCCCCTCTCCTCCCCTCTCCTCCCCTCTCCTCCCCTCTCCTCCCCTCTCCTCCCCTCTCCTCCTCTCCCCTCTCCCAGGTCCGACCTTGCCCGGAGCCTCAACACAGATGAGGCTGTAGCCCTAGGAGCTGTTTACCAGGCGGCGGCACTCAGCAAGGGCTTCAGAGTAAAGACCTTCCTCATCAAAGACGCAAACACCTTTCCTGTCGAGGTGAGAGTGATGTCCAGCAGTGGTGGGAATAAGATAGCATTGTCCTCTGTTTGGGGAATGCTGAAGATGACTTTGCGGTTTGTGAAATTGCCCAACCTCCTCAAAGGAGTCAGTTTGAGCATGTTTAAGTGGAGCAGTTGCTGGAGCAAGGCACTTCTTGTTGGCTCAAGCTACATGGCTGTCTGAAGTAGCTTGTGCATGGAGAAGAGTCAGTGATTTTTTGAAGAATATTCAGAATGTTTAGTGTTTACAAATTTGTCAATAGTCACACATGTAGCACAATGCAATGAACCTTTTGCACTCCCCTCCCTTCTCCTCCCTCCCCCTCCACCCTATTCTTTCCCTCCCCTTCTCTCCCCATCCCTCCCTTCCTACCTTCTCCACCCCACCCCTCCCCTTCCCTCCCTCCCCTTCCCTCCCCACCCCTCCCCTTCCTTCAGGTAAAATTTGAGCGGAAGCTGGAAGGCGGGTCATCCACCAAGGAGGTCCAGCGAACCCTCTTTGGCCTCAACAACCCTTACCCACAGAAGAAGGTGATGACGTTCAACAAAATGACTCACGACTTCACCTTCACAGTGGCGTACACCGGACTGGACCAGCTGGGGGAGGAGGAGAGGAGGTGGGCTGCAAATAGAGTAGGGGACCTAGACCCTGTGTGTGTGTACGTGTGTGTATACGTATGTGTGTGTGTGTGTGTGTGTGTGTCTGTGAGAGCATATGAGTGGTATGTCTTGACCTCAAATAGGACTTCGGTCCTCCTGGCCACGGTTTCAGTTCTACTGACCTTGTGTGTGTGTGTGGCGTACTGATGGTTGATGCTTTTCCATCTGTGTCTTTGTTGGATGACCGGGGAGCTGATCAATGGCTGCCGCAAATAAGACTTCAGTCCACCTGGCCCCATGGTTTCAGTTCTGCTGACCTGGTCAAGTTGGCTTAAAACCCAGTGACTACACTACCACTTGTTGCTATATTAAATAAAATTGTTGCTATATTAAATCCCTACACCCGGCAATGTGTGCCTAGTAAGAAGTAGCTGAAGAGGAGGTGTCTGGATTGAAGAGGAGGTGTCTGGATTGAAGAGGAGGTGTCTGGATTGAAGGTGCAGGACATTGATTTGTTCACTGTGAATCCAACAGCTGTGATTCTCAAACCCCCTCTTGACCGTTGCCCAGTGCAGTGATGGGCCTCTACAGTGTCCTGTCCTGTCACGAGTAGCTAGTGTTGACCGGCTTGCTGTGACAGCTCTGCAGCGTCTCCATCTTCTGCTTAGTGGAGTGTGTTTGCGTTGTTCAGCGTCTCCATCTTCTGCTTTGTGGAGTGTGTTTGCGTTGTTGATATAGGGTGGTGCCAGTGGTATGGCTTCATGGATGTTCCAACTCTGGGGCTTCTGTAAGGGACTGGCACGTAGTGGACTTCCTAAATTTGTACACACACGCATGCACACACTTGTACACTCACACTTGTGCACTCACACTCACACACTTGCACACATGCACATACACACACACACACATATGCACACACACACTCGTGCACACACTCACACGCACACACACACACACACTTGCACACTCACACTTGTGCACTCACACTCACACTCTGCTCCCCTCCCCTCCTCCTTGTAGTTGCCTTGGTCCTGTCGTGCTAATGGAGGTGGCAGTGAGTGGAGTAGGTGATGCCCTGGCCAACAACTCTGATGCACAGTCCAAGGGAGTTAAGGCTCACTTCGAAATGGACAGCAGTGGAATCCTCCAACTGGCCGAGGTGTGTGTAGGGGCGGGGCCAGGCGTGTCTGTGTCTGTCTGTGTGTGCAAGTGTGTATGCATGTGCAATAGACCCTTTCATTAACTGCATGTGTAGGTTGAATCAGTGTTTGAGAAGGTTGTACAGGAGGAAGTGGAGGAAGAAGAGAAGTCAACATTCTCCAGTGAGCGATAGAGCACAACACCCCCCCACACACGCACACCCCCACACACACGCACACACACACCACACACACATACACACACACACACACACACACACACACACACACACACACGCACACACGCATTGGTGTGGTGTGCTCCAGTGTGGACAGCCCACAAGTGTCCTGTGCAATCTGTTTCTCTTGACAGAAATTAGTGAAACCATTTCCAGCTTCTTTTCTGGGTCGGAGACCGAAACCAAACCTGAGACTGACACTGGTTCCAATACTGACACAGAAGAGAGTAAATCTGAAGTGGAAACTGGTCCAGAGGAGCCGGAAGGAGACCAGCAGTCGTCAGCTGAGCCTGTCACCACTGCTCCTACTGAGGTGAGGGGACGCGGGGCTGCAGGCTGCAGACCAATGGAGAGTGAACTCTCATCATCATTGGATAATGATGGGATTAATTTTTAACTACAGTAATTAATTAATTGCCTCAATAGTTTGGCAGTTTAATGTCCTCAGTTCAGACCCATTCCTCTTGTGGTGTTACATACGTAGCTGCTCTAAGGTCATTGGGCGGAAACTATTTCTGTAGGCAGGGTGGAATACGGTAGGTCTTACAGAATTCGCTTGTCAAAGAGTTTCGTGAGATCTACGTGTACCAGTGATTAACTTGGCTGGACAAGCTTCTTCAAAGGGTGGAATATGTCAAAATAGTACCATTCAGTGTTCAATGATCGATTCGGTAGCTAGTCCTCAGTGTGTGTTGGTCAGGCGTTGGGTGTGTCCCCGGAGACCGACCCTAGTCACGAGCCACATCCCCTATTGAACCCACTGTGCCTCCCAAGACTGGGAGAGTGGGAGGTGCATTGACCCGGGTGGACAGCCAGCGGCGCTCTGCCAATTGAGGCCTCTGCTTTTGGGATTTGTTTTGGGAATTTAGAACGTGTGAATATATAATATATGAATCATATAATTATAGTGTGCACAACTGGCAGCTGGCAAGTAGGCATTGAGAATGGGAACGTGAATGAATTCTTTGACACCTATTCCTGAGGTTAACGTCACATTTGAGAGGGTGAGTATGCCCCACCCTCCCCTCCCCCTCCCCCAGGAGGCAAGCAGTGATCAGGTCGAGGAGGAAGAAGATGAAGAGACTGGTTCTGAAGGGAACAAAGCAGCAGCCGACGCAGGTGATGGTGGCACTGACCCCACCCACAGCGAGGATGAGGATGACCCCGCCCACAGCAAGGATGGTACTGACCCCGCCCACAAGGAGGAAGCTAACAAGAGTGAAGCTGGTGAGCCGTTGGCTGATCCAGAGGGGGTGGGACCAGAACAGGAGAGGCCCCAGGAGGATAAAGGCCAAGAAGAAGAGGCAACTCCTGCTGCAGAGGAAGAGGTACTACATCTCACCAAGTAGCAGTGCGTGTGCCAGGATCGTGATTGTATTTCATCGCCTGTCATTAGCTAACCTCAGTCATATTCACTCAAGTAGAGGGCAGGTGACGGGTGGCTCACTGTGTGACGTGTCCTTCACTGCATGGACAGCACTAAATCATTTCATCTTCCCTCTCACTACTATCTCCTTTATCCTCTTTGCCTCCCCCTATTCTCTTCCCCTCCCCCTGTCTTCCCCTCCCCTTATCCTCTTTGCCTCCCCCTATTCTCTTCCCCTCCCCCTGTCTTCCCCTCCCCTTATCCTCTGCCCCTCCCCCTGTCTTCCCCTCCCCTTATCCTCTTTGCCTCCCCCTATTCTCTTCCCCTCCCCCTGTCTTCCCCTCCCCTTATCCTCTGCCCCTCCCCCTGTCTTCCCCTCCCCTTATCCTCTGCCCCTCCCCCTGTCTTCCCCTCCCCTTATCCTCTGCCCCTCCCCCTATCCTCTGCCCCTCCTCATGTCTGCCGCTCTCCCTATCCTCTGCTAGTCCACCGCGGCTGACCCAACCAGTGAAGGGAGCACAGAGTCACCTCCTGCAGGAGAAGAAGGGGTCCCTCTGAAGGGAGGAGATGTGCCACCGACAAAGACAGAAGCAGGAGCACCGAAGGAGGAAGAGGAGGCGCCACCACCAAAAAAAAATGAAAGTGGTGGAGACCACAAAGACAGTGAAACAGGTTCTCTCCTCCGTGGTTGAGACTGGAGGCCTCCCGCTACTGAGCAAGAAGGCAAAGAGAGCTGCCAGGGATAAGTGAGTGTGTGTGTGTGGGAGAGAGAGGGTAATTGTGAGTGTGTGTGTGTGTGTGAGAGAGGGTGAGTGTGAGTGTGTGTGGGAGAGAGAGGGTAATTGTGTGTGTGAGAGAGTGAGCGTGAGTGTGAGAGAGGGTGAGTGTGAGTGTGTGTGTGAGAGAGAGGGTGAATGTTAGTGTGAGTGTGTGAGAGAGAGTGAGTGTTAGTGTGAGTGTGTGTGAGAGTGTGTGTGAGTGTGAGTGTGAGTGTGTGTGTGAGAGAGAGGGTGTGTTAGTGTGTGTGTGAGAGAGAGGATGAGTGTGTTAGTGTGAGTGTGTGTGTGAGAGAGGATGAGTGTGTGTATGTGAGAGAGACGGAGAGAGAGAGAGAGAGAGAGAGAGAGAGAGAGAGAGAGAGAGAGAGAGAGAGAGAGGGTGAGTGTTAGTGTGTGTGTGTGAGAGAGAGAGCGACATGCAGATCTTGTGGCCATGCCGACAACATATGTTTCTTCTCGCCTATCCTATAGACTGAAGGAGTTCCACAGAAGAGATGATGAAAAAGCGGACAATGACAAGGTGCCAACCTCTCTACTCACCTAACTCCTGTCCATCTTTTAACCTCCAACCCACTTCCCACCCCTCCCTCCCCTCCACTCCTCACCCCTCCCACCCCACCCCTCCCTTCCCTCCTCACCCCCCCTCCCCTCCACTCCTCACCCGTCCGGCCCCACCCCTCCCCTCCCACAGGCGCGCAATGCCCTAGAGTCGTTTGTCTTTGAGACCCAGGACTTCCTGTACAGCGAGGAGGCAGCTAAGGTGTCTACCGAGGACCAGAGGACGGCCATGTTGGAGACACTTAGCCAAGCCTCCGAGTGGATGTTTGAGGAGGGGGACGGGGCCGAGACCAAGGTGGGGGAGGGCATGGGTTGCCATGACAACGTTGTCCTAACAGTAATGATGTTTGGTGCAGCCGCACTGGCTGGTGTTGCCCCGACCTTCATGTAGCTCTGTTTATGTTACTGGCTGCTGAGTGTGTAGGGGATTCCCCCAATGGTGTGATGTCACATGTCCTTGTATTGGCCTAGGTGCCTTTAATAGGGAGTGTCGTTCATCTGTAGTTGTAACTCTGAGGAAGCAACACAGCTCAGGAGAAAGGCGACATGGGAAAAAGGACCGACAACCGAGCCCCGAACTCGTGAGCTACGCTCTAACGCGGAGTTTCAGCCACACGAGCTACGGAATTGGCCACGCTCCTTCCTACATCGCCACTAGTGTGCCAGTTCACGGGTGTGCTGAATCCACGACCGCTTAAGACCCGCGACCTTGCGGCTGGCACTTGTACGTATGCTGGATGGTAGTCGACCTGCAAGCCTGAGATGGATGGTGTAACTGCCTCTTCTGTCTCTGGTGTAGTCTCTACAGTTGGTACCAGCTCACAAAGATCATACATACATCTTTAGTTAGTCACCTTTCAACTGTCAAACACTCGAGAAAGTTTGTGTACATGTCACTAGTCCCATGCGGTTGACTGCACTGAATGTGTCAATTGACTGCCCTACAACTAAGCCCATGGTCAGCTGATGAGACGTTTGGGATGATATCAAATCTTGACCACTCGCTGCCTCACATACAGCGGCTCCCTGTGCATTTGTGCAGTTACTGTATTATGTACATATATATGCACTGTGCAGTTAATAGTATAAAAGCACAGTACAAAGCGGCATAGCCCAGTGGTGTTCAACTCATGAGTTCTTCGGTGTGGTGCACACGTATCGTACACTAAGGCTCTGTGTGGGTTGCCATGGTTACATAGTCTTTGTAGTCCCAGTGTGTGTGGGTGTGTCTTGTCCTGCAGGTCCTTCGAGATAAGCTGAAGGAGCTCAAGGACACGACCAAGGCCTTCTTCTCCCGCCTGAAGCAGACTAGGGACCGCCCCAGGGCCGTGCAGCAGCTGAGGGACACACTCAATGTGTCTCGAGACTTTCTGTCCCGCATGGACAACCTGAGTTTGCTGCTGGACCCCGACGACCAGATCTTCACCGAGGTTGAGAAGGAGGGGCTGCGGACCCTCTACCAAGAGACAGAGGTGTGTGTGTGTGTGTGTGTGTGAGTGTGTGTGTGTGTGTGTGTGTGCGTGTGTGTGTGTGTATGTGTGTGTGTGTGTGTGTGTGTGTGTGTGTGTGTGTGTGTGTGTGTGTGTGTGTGTGTGTGTGTGTGTGTGTGTGTGTGTGTGTGTGTGTGTGTGTGTGTGTGTGTGTGTGTGTGCGTATGTATGTGTGTGTGTACACGTTTCGTATATGTGTGTACGTATATGTCTGTGTGTACACATGTGTACAATGTACCAGGTACTTCTGTACTGTATGACCCTCTCTCCCTCACCTCCTCCACTTCTCCCAGAAATGGTTGAATGACACAGAAGCCAGACAGAAGACGACCCCTCTCAGTGACGAGCCTGTTCTTGTGACAGAAGAGGTGCTGGAGAAGACAACTCGACTGGACAGGGAGATCATGTACCTCTTGAACAAGCTGAAACTGTACAGACCTAAACCAAAACCAACTCCTCAACCAAATGTAACTGCCCCACCCACAGGAAGTGATACGAAACAGGAAGAGGAAGTGAGTAATGAGGCAGATGAAAGTAGTACTGAAGAAACTGTAGGAACAGGAAGTGAGGGAGGGACCCAGCAGGGAGCAGACACTGAAGCAGATGCAGACTCCACTGGTGGCAAAGGTGAGGAATTGGAAATGGAAACTGGAACGCAACAGAAAGGTGGTAGCCAGAGACCAGATTCAGATGCAGAAGTTGAAACTGGGGACAGTCAAACTGGGAATGTGGATGAAGCTGTAGACACCCCGGCACTAGAAGCACCTGAAGTGGACGAGTCCTCTCCAGAGGAGGAGACCGCGGCACCTCCCGAGGCAGAGAGACACAAGGAGTTATAGGACACTGTGGCTTTGCATCCTGTGAATTTACTGCTGCTATTGGCACCTCCAACACAATTGCTAGGTATTATTTATTGATCCCTGCTGAGCGTGTGGCATGTGGGGTGTGCAGTAGCGGAGAGATGGGAGAATTACACACTAATAGTTAGGACTACCCTAATGTCTAGCGTATAGTGACCCCGCCCACAGGTGGGAGAATTGCAGTGCTATATAGAGGACTGCCCTAACGTCTAGCGTATAGTGACCCCGCCCACAGATGGGAGAATTGCAGTGCATGGGAGAGTTACATACAGGGCTATATAGAGGACTGCCCAGAAGTCTAGTTGGGGAAAGCACACTGCACGTTGTTATGCAATGCATCCTGCTGGATCCTACTAGTGCCTGAGACAGGGTGACCACGTATGTGAATGTCGTCTGTACCTTATCAGCTAGGTCACCATAACGGTGTGTGGCTTATATATGTCATGCATGGCAAGTATGTATAATATAAAATCATGGTACTACTAGCTGCAGTGTACAGCTTTCTGTTGACAGTATATACGTACTTGTATAATTACGTAATAGTACTCTAGTCCCACTATTGCTGCTGCATGTGTCTGGAGCTTGTACACACACACACACACACACAGAGAGAGAGAGAGAGAGAGAGAGAGGATGTTCCTGTTATTCATTCCTGTCAGCCAGTGTTGATCAAACATCTTTGACATGTTTTTGCCTGAGCAGATGGTTCTATGTTTTTGAGCTGGCTGAAGAACTCCTGCACTATGCGGCAAGAGAGAACTGTGTGTACACGTAGCGTTTCCAAAAGTGATCAGGAGGGAATGTGGGACTCCACGTCACAACACACGTTGCACTGTGCACCCATGTGCTTGCGTACTCAGTAATATGGTAGGTGGCACAGGAGGAACACCTCCAGTAAAAGTTGCAGAGACCATTTTGGGCACAAGTAGGAGTGGGATGCAGCAGCCTTGGTGGTGTTCTGTAGTACTCCATTTAGTGATGTGACAAACACACAAACATATCTAATAACGTGTGGACAAGCACATTTGGGTGCAAGGGTGTGAACACCTATGCGGCTTTGGGAGCTTCCCCCTACCCCCCCCCCCCCCCTTGTTTTTAGCCTCATTTCTGAATTTGTATGCATAATACTGTGGACAATGCTAACTCATGCTCACACATACCATGCATATAATGGCCGGACATGCCCTCCCCCTTCCTCACACGCACCTATTCATTTGTGTCTGCGCCTCTGGGGTGCATTGCAACTGCACTGTGTGGTGAGTAGTGCATCTCAAAAAGCAAGACGTAGTATGACGTCATAGTGAGCTACATGGAGTCTACCAGTCGAATCTGCACACTATCCGACATGTGCCCAGGTAAAGGTAACGTGGCAGCCCTACTCTAGCTCAGACTGTTACCTTTCGTCTCAGTTGGTTGACATAAACAGCTACAGGAGACTCGAGGTTTAGTAGGAGCGCATGTGACCCACGCCTGCTGCATGGAGTGTCTTGGCAGGTCGATCTGTGCCGTATCCACAATTGTAGCGTTTACGAGTAAGGAGTCTTAGGGTTAGGCTGTCTACCTCCTCTTAGGCTGTGACGAGGAGTGGCAATGAGTGAGGGGGTAGTCATCGCTCCTTAAGCCCAACCTGGTGCGCCGGTCATAAGTCGTCCCCACTGCCTGCGGTGCACGTGTACAAGTGTAGCAAACACCACGTCATATCATATGGTATTGATGTGCAGCAAACCCAGTGTGATAACCGTCACATATGAGGATTGTCCATCTTCAGCCAGCCAGTCTAGTGGGTTTCACACATTCCAGCACTCCTTATTCAATGTACACATTATATTGAATGTACACTAATTTGTTTTATGCTGAAGGGTGTCCATCAGTTCACTTAGTGTGTGTAATTCCATCCGTTCAGGGTGTGTTCAGAATGAGTGCATGAGTTTCAGACAGTTCAGTGTGTGTCCTTCCGTTTACTTGTGGTATACTAGCTATCAGCCAATGTGTGTGCCTACCACGAGTCTCTTTGCCATTACTATGACAACAGCACTAAGTTGTCTGTCACATTTGGAGGTGGTCTTGTGTGTCCACTCCCCCAGGCTGTGCTCCCAGTGAGTAGGCCACTGTGCAAAGGGTGTACGGAAGTCCTCCATGCAGTGAACCCCTCACTGTCAACACCTTTGGGACTGTCACAGGGACATCTACGTAACTCTCCTAGCATATCCTGACATACATATCCTGACATATCCTGACATATCCTGACATATCCTGACATATCCTGACATATCCTGACATATCCTGACATATCCTGACATATCCTGACATATCCTGACATATCCTGACATATCCTCCCTCACATATCCTGACATATCCTACCATTGAGGTGGCCTTGTTGTATAGCTCATGCACATGTCAGTGTTGTTTCACAGTATGTAAGCAAAAGCAGTCCTAATGAGGAAGTTGCCTGTGTCCCCCCAGTTGTGTGTACTAGCAGGAGCAGTCTTGGCAGTGTTGTAGTGGTGTACCCCACACCACCGCACAGTGTACGTAGTGGGTGTTCTAGTGTGTGTGGTGTGTGTGGAGACCCACCAACAGCACCGTCTGGTGGTGACTCCTGTCACCAGTTCACTGAGGGGAACACACCCTCCAGTCTCCTCTACTGCAGTCATCATTTGGAGGGGGCACCAACTGATGGTGACTCCTGTCACTAGTTCATTGAGGGACACACCTCTTCCAGCCTCCTCTATTGCAATCATTATCTGGAGAGGGAGAGAGATCTGTTGAGGGCAGTTTGCCACAGTGGTTGCCCTCACTCTTGTACATGCAGTGTACAGTGGCACTTCGGTGATGCTTCATTACGTGTTTGTTGTAGTAGGAGCTGGCAACTGTGCTGTGTCTGTTTGGGTGAATGTTGTCAATTCGACCTGTGGAGTCAGTGCCCCCACAAAGGTAGCCCCACCACCACTCTCCAGTGCTGATGTGCTGTAGCTGGTAGAATCCTTCCTCTGCTCCTCGCTAAATAATCAGAGCACTGTAGCTAGGTATTTTTATATACATGTATCTATAGCTATTTTTATATACAGGCGCTGTGATACAGTTGATGCTATCAAGCAATAATACATGCATACGTATGTATGTATACACTTTGTGGGATACAGCCTGTTGACCCTGTACATTCTACACTGTGTAGTGTATTAGGTTATCATACAATTAAGGTGCCAATGCAGCCATGCATGTTCGAATTCTTACCAGTGCAACAGCCACCATTATGATAGGGGTGATATGGACTTAGGTGTTGTGATTAGCATACCTCTCACATAAAAAGGTGTCACATTCTAATGGACTGCAGTAGCTCTGTATGTAGTGTACGTACATGGTGGAGGCCTCTGGAACTCAAGCACCATGCTCCCTGTTGTATGCTTGTATTTGTAATATCCTAGCCACCCCAGACAGGGACTGCTGCTGAGTAGGCAGAGCAGTGGGGGAGCATGTAGTTGAACTGACTGGGGATGTGGTAGGCCTAACCAGAGGGAAGGGAGATGTGATGTACTTAGGTACTGTGTACTGTGCTGTCTCCTGCAGGACCTGGGTGGGTACGTGGAAGACAGCTCTCAGGTGGCAGACCATGCCCACAAGTTCACTACAAATATAGAGAGGGTTTCCCACCAACTGTACTTCGGTGTGGTCATCACTGAAATTAAGGTGCAAATGCAACCATGGGGATACTATGCAGTGTATACACTTTGTGGGATACAACCTGCTCACCGACTACATTCTAATACACTACACTACATGTGTAGTGTAGTGTGTTATTTGAATGTAAGGTACTCATACCAGGTGCAAATGCAGCCATGCATGTAGACATTGTTGGGCTTTTTGAATTCTTACCAGTGCAACAGCCACCATATTATGTATAGGGGTCTGGCATAGGCTCTGGCCAACTAAAACCTTATACGTATATTAGCATTGTAGCAGCCATGCAACTGAAGAGGCACCGATCTTAGGTGGTATCTTCTGTCTCCTTTCTTATATAGTTGTCACACATTGTTGCACAATTTGTCAGTGTGTGTAAAGTGAAGCCAAGAATTCAGTTTTTGTAGCACCAACTTAGACCCCCACCGATTTCTTGTGTAAACAAACATTTTGTAGTATATACAAGTGTGGTGAAGTATGTGCATACTTAATGATGGAGGCCTAATGCTTCAACACTTTCGAAACCATTGAAGATAAGCTGACGCAAGTTCGGGCACCCTTTCAGCCAGCTTTTCAGGGAGCAGACAACTGGCATTGGCCTGAATCTGAAGACATGGCTACACCAGCTCAGCCTTCCTTTCCAGAAGTACAGACACCACCACCTCGGGTCTACAGCTTTGGCGGACGTGTCCAGCAGAAGCGTTGGTAGAGGGCTCGTTGGCCATGAATATGCAACTTCCCAGGATGATGTGGACCATTGCCTTATCGCCTGCCAGTCCAGGAGAAATGTGGCTGGTTGGCTAGCTACCAAGCTGTTCACCAAACAGGAGAGGTGCGGGAGCAGCACCAGGGGCATGTGCGGTAAAAAAAGTGCTGTCTCCAAAGTAAAGGCCATTTACTCTTGCTGTATCTCCAACTATCCCCTCGAGCGCCTGGGAACATGTACTGCAGCAGAGAGGGATATTAGAATTGCAGTGGACAAGGTGTGCAGAAAAACAAAGGTTCAACCAGAAAACATGTTGCCTTTTAGCCAATCTTCTTGTTCTTACTTATCCTCTTATATATTGTACTTATTCTTGTATAATTGCTGTGAGTCAAAGTCTGAAGTTCACGTGCATGGTCATGAATCAATGTCCTTTTGTTAGCCGACCAAACGATTGCTGCCTCCGCCCCAGATGCGTTAGCATCTGCGTACGCTTTGGTTATACACTGTCTCTCAGTTGCTGTGAGTCAAAGACTGAAGTTCATGTGAATGGTCACGAATGAATATCACTTTATCGACCAACAGAATCCTTGCGCAAACAGTTGCTGGCTTTTACCCTAGATGAGTTAGCAACTCTGTATGCTATAGGCACTGCTTACCGTCATTTTCCTTATGAATCCGCGCGGAGACCATATATAAAGCTAGCTACACCCGCATGGAATCTTACAGAATTACCCTGATTTTCCTTTGGGACATCTGCGTATGCCCGCAACTGAAATGCTCGGATGCCTGCAGAAAAAGTTAAGTTTTTTGTGTCGCACATAAGGCATGCACATAAGATCAACGCGAAGATTTGCTGCAGTCACGACATTTTCTGCTGCGAATGTGTTTCCACAACATTTTTAAGTCAGTGTTAAATGTTGTTAAATTTCACAATTGAAACACACTTATGATAGCACCACACACAGGTGTTACATCTAGACTAAACTTCAGTGAATTCAGTCATGGCGCACAGAGAGAGGGATATGGGGAGCTTGTGGAACTTATACCATACACTTACACCTTTCATGTTGTTAAATTTCACAATTGAAACACTTTTACACCATACAATGGATTTAACTATTATAGACCCCAAACAACTTGCTAACTGACACACACTGATTGGTAGCGAACAGGTCCTTCGGCAGTTGAGCCAGTCTTAGCCATAATGATATTCATAGCAAATTGGCTAATCGAACGCGCTGGGAAATTAACCTGGCCATGAGCTACTTTCAGCTCAGTTAGGAGGAAACTGATGATGAAATGCAACTGGGCAAATCATTGTTACACTTAGTCTGGACTGTTGTCATCACGTCGGGGTATTACAGTGACTGCGTATACGTCGTTTGGATCGCCTTCCTCGCATTGACAGACAAGCCAACTCTTCTCCCACCTCCGGTGTGCAAAACTCTTTAAATTAGACTGGTGCGTCTAGCTGCAGGCCTAGTACACAGAAAGCTATGGTTTTGCAATAATGATGACATCACACTTTGAAGTTTTTTGGCGGATGAAACATTGGTGGATTACTCTCAAAACTGCCAAACCGCCTAAATAAATTCCCCGCCAAAATTTCCAGCCATACGGTATAATACTACAGGCAGTCAAAACAATATTATGCATCCCACAAAGTGCAGTGCCTGCACTTTGTGGGATGCTTTTTGAAATCCTTAACTCTATACCCGCAAGCATGTGTACCAGAGGGCAAGGTGCAAAGGCAACTGTGTGTGTGTGTGTGTGTGTGTGTGTGTGTGTGTGTGTGGTCATCTTGTGCTGCCTGAATTCTTACAAGTGTAATTCTTACAAGTGCTGTCTGAATCATACGAGCCAGCTACATAGGTTAGTTTCTTTGTAAACAGTGCTTAGCCCAGGACAGCTAAGGCACTCATTAGCTTGTAGCAGCCATGCAACGTGGAGAGGGCTCCAACTTAGGTATAGTGTGTGTAGAGTGAAGCCCACAAATTTCACTTTGTGTAGTGCCCCCTGCCAGCCACAAGTGAAACAAAGGTGTGTCCATCCCGTGGGATGTTATGAGCGCTTTCACTACTGAATTCTGTCTATTATGCAACAATTTCACCCACCACTTGAGTCCACTAGTGTAGTGTGTGTCAGGACACTGTTGGGTGAATACACACCTTGTGTACTTACTGGTGTAGAGGTATAGAGCTGAATGATAATCCTACAAGGTCTTTGTACATAGGTAGTTAGGTAGATCTGGCAGTAGGCAGTGTTGTCTTCAGAAAAGAGCCCTTACAAGGACTTCCCCTGTATAGCCTAGCTGTGTGTACTACGTATATATGTTACGTGTGTGGTGTGTAGGAGGGCCCACCGACAGCACCGTCTGGTGGTGACTCCTGTCACCTGTTCACTGAGGGGGACACACCCTCCAGTCTCCTCTACTGCAGTCATCATCTGGAGGGGGATGGAGGAGGGTGGAATGCTTATGCCAAACATTTGGTGTGTATGCAGCAGCTGCAGGTTCTGCTGCAATGGTTTGGCCTGTAGTCCCGATTGCACATTGCTTTACATGATTTCGGTATTAGAATGGCAGAGTCTCATGTACTGTGCTCCTTCAGAGCTCATGCAAGACCCTGCCCTTCTAATACAGTAGTCACGTGACCCAATGGCTTCTAATACAGTAGTCACGTGACCCAATGGCTTCTAATACAGTAGTCACGTGACCCTGCCCTTCTAATACAGTAGTCACGTGACCCAATGGCTTCTAATACAGTAGTCACGTGACCCTGCCCTTCTAATACAGTAGTCACGTGACCCAATGTGCACTTGGGACCTATGACCCTAATGCTACTGTGCTTACCCCGCAGGATGTCTTTCACTGTGTGTGTGTACACAATCTCCTCACAGCAGTATCCACATCCTTCAGGACTGTAGGAACTATGTTTTTGCCTGGAGAGAAAAACGAGTGGCCACCATGGGTGCTAATTTAATGGCTGATGATTTTTCTTGTGTTTACAAATGAGACAAGAGCTCTTACACCCTTCCCCCCCCCCCCCCCACACACACACACATACACACCTGCATGTGTATTTTGACGTCTCCTGTACCACCATGATGGCCATTGGTGTCTTGACTGCTGCTAGTGATAAATTGGCGGGAATGTCTGTAGGATGTGACAGGTCATGAATAAACTAGGCACTAAAGTGCTAAACCCTCCACACAAGAAGCTATAGCTACGTACGTACGTATGTTATAGAAAGTTTCTGTATCCCATACATGTGTACGTAGTGGGTGTGCTAGTGTGTGTGGTGTGTGGGGAGACCCACCAACAGCACTGTCTGGTGGTGACTCCTGTCACCAGTTCACTGAAGGAGGCCCACCCTCCAGTCTCCTCCACTGCAGTCATTATCTGGAGAGGGAGAGGACGGAGGGGGTAGGTATCGAGATAGACCTCTTTATACTTGTATATTTCATGCCCAAGGCTGTTTGTGAAAAACGAAATGGACAGGGAAGAACTAGTCTGTTTCGATATCCTCTGTCTCTCACTCTCTCTCTGCCTACTTTGCATAGTTATACACAGCAGCGATTGAGTCAGTGGTTGTTCCTCTGCCTAACTGTGTCTCTGTCAAATTTGCATGGTTAACAGCTGTGTAGAAGCAATGGAAGCCCTATCCCTGGCTCATTTGCAATGGTGCACTCCACATGATCACACACCCACATCAGTACAACAGGGAGCCAGCCCCCCCACTATAAATATGACTAGGCGAATGCGAGGCAGTTAGTTGCAGCAGAGGTGTCTGTGTTCACACTCAACTGCAGTGACTGTGCTAACATGTTGACTGTATAGGATTGGTTCTGGTATTGGTAGGAGGTGCTGTATCACATATTGCGATATAACCCCTAATAGCCAATGTGTCCACTTTAATGCTCATTTGGCTGCTACACACACATACATACGTACATGGAAGGTGGCCCACGTTAGATCAGCTCTTCTCCCTGGAATTAACCCCTACCCATGTTAATTATCTATACTAGGAAAAGCTGCTAGATTTGTCCAAATGCCAAGACAGAACCCAGTCGCCCAAAGTCCACGAGTGAGATTTATAGTGATAGATAGAACCTCTCTATAGAGGACACCACTGGGACCCAGCTGGCTGTTCTGTATACAGTGGAACCTCTCTATAGAGGACACTACTGGGACCCAGCTGGCTGTTCTGTATACAGTGGAACCTCTCTATAGAGGACACCACTGGGGCCCAGCTGGCTGTCTGGTATACAGTGGAACCTCTCTATAGAGGACACCACTGGGACCCAGCTGGCTGTTCTGTATACAGTAGAACCTCTCTATAGAGGACACCACTGGGACCCAGCTGGCTGTCCTGTGTAGAGAGGTGTCCCTAATTCAGAGGTAGATTTGTACACAGGTCTACGTATGTGATTGGGACTGCAGACAGTGTCCTCATTAGAGAGGGGTCCCTTATTCAGAGTGTCCTTTATAGAGAGGTTCCACTGTATAGTGATAGTGCTGGGGTCTTTATCCTCTGCTGTAAGTAGTTGGGTAAAGAATGAGTTGTATAGTATATCCCTGCAGTGTGGTGTGGGGTTTGCCTAGCACAGGGTACTCCCTGAAGCCCTACACTGTGTGTACACTACAGTCTATCACACACATGCAAGACTTCATATTCTAGAGGCTGTTGTTGGAGAGGAGTGGAGGTGTGAGGTGTCAGGATGTTGTTGTTGAACGATGAATGGTAAAGTACAAACATACATATAAGTGTGATGTACTATAATTTATAGGCATGTACAATGTGGTCATGCTGGTGTAGACAACACAGCTCCATTTAGTGCGTGCATGCCTGCGTGTGTGTGCGTGCGTGTGTGCGTGCGTGCGTGCGTTCGTGTGTGTGTGCGTGCGTGTGTGCGTGCGTGCATGTGTGTGTGTGAGAGGGGTCATGTTCATTCTCTGTTCCTGCCCTTTTCTCAGCCAATCTTTATTAGTCCCTTTGTCGTTACTATGACAACAGCACTGGGTTGTCCGTCTCCCTCCAGAGTCAGTCCCTGAGGAGACTTGATTTGTTTGTGAGGGCAGTCGGAGGGGAGGGGCACTGGGGGAGGGGCACCAGGGAGGGGAGGGGCAGGAAAGGGAGGGTTAGTAGGAACAGTTCCATGTTGCAGAGTAGCACTGCTAGCCCTCACACATGCCCCACACCACTGACAACAGCCCCATCTAGTGCAACGTCCAAAGCACTGAGTGACACTTGTGTGTGTTATAGTGGTGTACCCCACCTCACCCCCCCACAGTGTGTTGAGTGTGCTAGTGTGTGTGGTGTGTGGGAGACCCACCGACAGCACTGTCTGGTGGTGACTCCTGTCACCAGTTCACTGAGGGGGACACACCCTCCAGTCTCTTCTACTGCACTCATCATCTGGAGGGGAAGGGCTCAGTAGATTGGAGGGGGTGGGGTCAATAGATTGGTTTGTGAGGATGGTTTTAATTAAGGGGTTGTTGATCAATTTATGCTGTTAATGTGACATGATCATGTTGAAGCGTCCACACGCCCTGTGGAAGTACCTAACCAATCTGGCATTGCCAGCTATACAGCTCTCATTTCATGAAGTGTGGTGACATAGGGTACCTTCATGTGTGGCTGGCTCTATTAATCAATGAATATTATTACTTTTGAAAGGTGTATACACTAATGAGTACGTATTGTTTGGTACAGCTTTGGCAGCTCTCATTGAGATCATGTTGAAGTGTTCAGAA
Source organism: Aplysina aerophoba (assembly GCA_949841015.1). NCBI lineage: Eukaryota > Metazoa > Porifera > Demospongiae > Verongiida > Aplysinidae > Aplysina > Aplysina aerophoba. The sequence goes on from OX465034.1 coordinate 10,635,593, forward strand.
GTACCGTACCTAAGCAACCTGGCATTGCCAGCTACACAGCTCTCATTTTCTGAAATGTGCGGTGACGTTAGGACACACATTAGGACTGGTTGTGAACATAACCTATTAATGAATATCGTTACCTGTGGAAGGTGTATATACGTACCAATGAATATCGTTACCTGTGGAAGGTGTATATACGTACCAATGAATATCGTTACCTGTGGAAGGTGTATATACGTACCAATGAATATCGTTACCTGTGGAAGGTGTATATACGTACCAATGAATATCGTTACCTGTGGAAGGTGTATATACGTACCAATGAATATCGTTACCTGTGGAAGGTGTATATACGTACCAATGAATATCGTTACCTGTGGAAGGTGTATATACGTACCAATGAATATCGTTACCTGTGGAAGGTGTATATATGTACCAATGAATATCGTTACCTGTGGAAGGTGTATATACGTACCAATGAATATCGTTACCTGTGGAAGGTGTATATACGTACCAATGAATACTGTTGACTATACAACTTTTTCATGCTTGTGTTATACGTATATACCAGCTAGAGCCAGCTTGACTGATGTTTCTCAGTCACTCTGCTGGTGATGCTGTCTCTGCACTGCCTGTGGATATTTTGTTGGGAGGTAGAGGATCATGTCAGAGAATGGATATACGCTCAGGCGCCTGCAAAGGCAAGCAAAATGGCCGACAGGTGCGCCAATTCAGCTGCCGCTGGAATTCTGTATCTCTGCAAAGAGGCTGTTTTACGAAAAAAGCACATTATAAATCAAGCGATTCAAGCTGGTGGCTTCATCAGTGAATGATTTGCTAATCAGCAGTTTGAGATTGGCTATATAGAGCGTGTGAATGAAGATTCAGCGAGTTTCCTTCACCACTCAGGAAAACCCAAGTTCTACGCACACACATAGACCCACACTAAACTTTTGTCATGCTGCAGTAATAGTGGTACAGTTGTCTGCATGTCACAGTTGTATGTAGCTGCATACCAAGTGCCCCATCAGGACACGAGCCATGTGTGTACCTTTATGATAACAATACCATTGGTGTGAGCATACTGTGTGGGATCCCTCTATGTAAGCTATTTGTAAGTGTTAACTGATTCCTGTTGGCTGGTCACTGATGATGCGTTAGTTGGTGACCACTGCACTTTCAGGCTAAATGGTGCTGAGGCAGAGGTGATAATGGTTCGTACTTCTCACTGTCAGTGACTCCTTCTCCAACCTGATCGTGAACAGTGCGGCCTGCTATCGTGATATGCAACAGGCCATAAAGGCCCCATCCAACCTGGTGGTTCTTACTACCAATGACTCCTCCTCCAACCTGCAGTGTGGCTTGTGATATGCACTGCAGGCAATGGCTTCCAGTTAAGGCCCATGTGTGTGTGTGTTGGGTCCTGTGATGTGGTGACCTCTGCCCAGTGTGGGCTCCTGACCATGCAGGCTTGTGATTTCTGAGAAACAGTATGGCTTGTGCTTTACTGCAGAAACAGTATTGTTTGTGATATGCACTGCAGACAATGGCTTCCAGTAAAGGTGCATGAGTGTGTGTTGTGTCTACAGTGCTGACCGTTTAAGGAAGGTGTATTCATAACCCAGTGGTGCTTCCTCGCCAACTGTATGCAGATGAGGAGACATGGTAGGTGACTCATGTACATACATACATACATACATATGTACATGAAGGGCTTGTACACGTGACACCTTGGATGGAAAATGGTCCCCAGTGCAGTCTGTGTGTTCACTGGAAATACATACAGGTGTCTTTCTGTACTCTGTGTTGGCTTCTATGCGTTCTTATGGCTTGTGTAAACATTCAGAAGGATACGTATATCCCAGAAGCATTCAAAAGTTCAGTCAATTTTTGTGCTGCAATTGCTTTAGGCCACTTCAAAATTGATTCCATGTGCAGTGTTGCTATGGTAACACAAGTACCAATTACTTCATTTATACTCGTAATGCGTGCACACCACTGCCGTACTGCTGTTCTAGCTCGTCTGCTAGGCTAGTGTTTGTGGTTGAATGCGAAGTTTCATTTTGGAGGATTCAGAGTGCATCCATCGTTCAAGTGCTGCAGTGTTTCACAATGCTTCACCAGTGTTTCACAATGCTTCACCAGTGTTTCACAATGCTTCACCAGTGTTTCACAGTGCTTCACCAGTGTTTCACAGTGCTTCACCAGTGTTTCACAGTGCTTCACCAGTGTTTCACAGTGCTTCACCAGTGTTTCACAATGCTTCACTAGTGTTTCACAGTGCTTCACCAGTGTTTCACAGTGCTTCACCAGTGTTTCACAGTGCTTCACCAGTGTTTCACAGTGCTTCACCAGTGTTTCACAATGCTTCACCAGTGTTTCACAGTGCTTCACCAGTGTTTCACAATGCTTCACCAGTGTTTCACAATGCTTCACCAGTGTTTCACAATGCTTCACCAGTGTTTCACAATGCTTCACCAGTGTTTCACAGTGCTTCACCAGTGTTTCACAGTGCTTCACCAGTGCTTCAGAGTGCTTCACCAGTGTTTCACAATGCTTCACCAGTGTTTCACAATGCTTCACCAGTGTTTCACAATGCTTCACCAGTGTTTCACAATGCTTGACCAGTGTTTCACAGTGCTTCACCAGTGTTTCACAATGCTTCACCAGTGTTTCACAGTGCTTCACCAGTGTTTCACAGTGCTTCACCAGTGTTTCACAATGCTTCACCAATGCTAGAAGGAATGCTTTACACAACTGTGACATGCAGACAACTGTGACATAGTACTGTGACATGTGACATGTAGACAACTGTGACATGCAGACAACTGTGACATAGTACTGTGACATGTGACATGCGGACAACTGTGACATGCAGACACGGTCTATCACGGCACAAGTTAATTGCTCTGTCACACAATAACTCCTCCCTTCAGCTTGTGTACATGTCCGAAGCTCTTGAAAGTGCAAAGTCAGTGGTGACAGCGTTGAGCTCCAATCATCTCAGGTTTTCGCCCCTTCACACAAGGTGCCTTGTAGCAGTGCTCACCGGACTATACATACATACATATAAATGTCAATGTATTGTATGTGGACTGTTTAAGTTCAAAAACCATCTCTCAGGGTCATTTGCGTGTCAATGACTTCACCAGTTCACATGACAGCTGATTCTTTTTACTCCTACTCCATCCTCCTGAATGGGAACCCTGATGTGGAACAGCCCAGAATGGTCCCTCCCTATGAAAGGTCACCTCGAACACTACCCGAGTTGACCTTGCCACCCCGACGTCACATCTGGTTGTTCTCAAGCACTGCACTGGACGCACATCATCTGCACAAACATCTGGTGAGGTCAAATCTTTGGCTGGTCTTTTCTGTGTGAACTAGCAATGATGTAGCGCGTAGCCACAATGGTTTCTTCGAAGTCTTCATACATGTTTGGTGATCTTGTGCGTCTGGTCTACTAACTGGGGGGCAGTGCCGACTGTATTTGGTCGCCTGGTGAGGCTGGGTGAGGAGACTTGGTTTGTTTAGTTTGGAGAAGTGGAGGAGTGATGGAGGGACATTGGGGAGAGGTGGGACACTGGGGAGGGAGGGGCACTTGGAAGGGAGGGACACTGGGGAGGGGTGGGGCACTGGGGAGGGGTGGGGCACTAGCGAGGGAGGGGCACTGGGGAGGGGATGGGAGGGGCACTTGGAAGGGAGGGGCACTGGGGAGGGGAGGGGCACTTGGAAGGGAGGGGCACTGGGGAGGGGAGGGGCACTTGGAAGAGTGGGGCACTGGGGAGGGGAGTAGCACTGGGGAGGGGAGAGGCAGAGAGAAAGGTTCCTTACACCACAGTAGCACATGACCAGGACACAGCATGAGACAAGAACACCTCACTTGCACCATCACTACCAGGTGTGTGGCTTCATTTGGAGGTGGATTTGTGTGTCTACGGCCCGTAGTCTTGTGTGTTTGTTTCTCTCTCTCTCTCTCTCTCTCTGTGTGTGTGTGTGTGTGTGTGTGTGTACTGGTGTGCTGGCATACAAGATGTACAGAAGACCTCGATTGAACCTCCTCACCGAGGACATCCTGACAACACCCAAATAGTAGTAACGTCAATAGATCATGGTGGCCCATACCCATCTCTTTTGGGACAGTAGCCTTGTGAACAATAGACACGTTTTTTTCACAATGCACACAACACAAGTGTGGCTTTCAGTGCAAGTGGTAGCTGTATGTGTTTGGTGTGTGGGGAGACCCACCGACGGCTCCAATTGGTGGTGACTCCTGTCACTACGTTACTGACGTATACACATCCATTGTTCTGTACTGCTGTCATTTGGAGGGGGCATCGTCTGGTGGTGACTCCTGTCACCAGTTCACTGACGTATACACACCCATTGTTCTGTACTACTGTCATTTGGAGGGGGCATCGTCTGGTGGTGACTCCTGTCACTACGTTACTGGTGTATACACATCCATTGTTTTGTACTGAAACCATCTGGAGGGGGCATCGTCTGGTGGTGACTCCTGTCACTACGTTACTGGTGTATACACATCCATTGTTTTGTACTGAAACCATCTGGAGGGGGCATCGTCTGGTGGTGACTCCTGTCACCAGTTCACTGACATGCACACACACTCCACTAGTCCGCACTGCAGTCATCACCTGAGAGGTTTGGACACATAATTATGCATGCTACACCATTCCCTACCGTGTGAGGAGCAGCACCAATTACCAATGCGGTAGTTACCACTCATTGGCTTACGTCTGAGAGTAAGGTGCATCAGTCAGCCAAGAAGAGGGAGCAAGCAATGCTATTGGGCGGAGTGTCAGCTCCTCATCTTGCTTTCCTTGTTGCAGCTAATAAACAACTGACAGGGGTAATGTTACCTTTGCTTAATTAGTAACGTTGGTCAAACACTCAATTTACGTAAATTTGCTGCACTAACTGCAAAACTCTGCAGAAAATCAGGTAAGTTGAATTTTATTTTAGCTGGTCACCGAAGCCTATATGACAGCAGGTTCTGTTCATGATGTGTGTGTAGGCTTAATTAATGGTCGCTCAGTCGCCAGGTTTTAATCAATTTGTTTAGTAATCAGTGCCCACAGCTCTACCTCTGCACCACAAGGGTAGCCTCACCTCACTCTCCTATCTCTCCTTGCTGTAGCACCCCTCCTCTCTGTCTTGGTCCTCTGACCTCCTCTCTCCACAGCCAAGCTGGAGCAGTGATCCTCTCGGCATTTCCCCATTTATATAGCTGGCACTGATATGGCGTCTTACCAGAAATGGCACGGCAATGGTGGGACGTGGTGTGTACTAGTGGAATGGTGGGACGTGGTGTGTACTAGTGGAATGGTGGGACGTGGTGTGTACTAGTGGAATGGTGGGACGTGGTGTGTACTAGTGGAATGGTGGGACGTGGTGTGTACTAGTGGAATGGTGGGACGTGGTGTGTACTAGTGGAATGGTGGGACGTGGTGTGTACTAGTGGAATGGTGGGACGTGGTGTGTACTAGTGGAATGGTGGGACGTGGTGTGTACTAGTGGAATGGTGGGACGTGGTGTGTACTAGTGGAATGGTGGGACGTGGTGTGTACTAGTGGAATGGTGGGACGTGGTGTGTACTAGTGGAATGGTGGGACGTGGTGTGTACTAGTGGAATGGTGGGACGTGGTATGTACTAGTGGAAT
>OX465034.1:10646255-10763755 GCA_949841015.1 Aplysina aerophoba
CTCGTTGGTATCGTGCGTAACAGGCACTGAACACTTTATGCTTTTTCTCTGCGGGTACTGAGCGAATTGGAAGTAAACCTTGTGTGAAGGTGGACAGGACATTAGGTAAGCTGCTGATTGCCGCAAAAGTGAACGTTACATTCTTTTAACTGCTTAATCAGGGTGTACAAGTCAATGGTTTAAATTGCCTATAGTGGATGCCTCCGGGTTTTCTCACTGATGTACTATGGTTCAGCAGAATGCCCAACAGCTGCTTAACATGAGAATATATTGACTTTTCTGCTGGCTTTTTCCTACAGTCGTCTCTGAGCTCTTTAATGAGGCAATGTACATGATGTTACATGTATGTTTACAGGCATTACAGCTAACAAATTGAGCAGATATTACGTTATGCTGTATTGTGTGTCACTTCTTCGCAAATGCTATCATTAAATCATGATCAATTCTGGCAAGTTGGGCCTGCTTTTATTCCATCCGTTATTCTTTATTTACAGCTACGCCTGTGTGTCCACTTTTAAAGGAATCAACCTGTGTGTGCAATGGAATGCATGGCAATCTCCAGGTACATTCCCTGGGGAATCACCTGTTCATACTGTATAGTACCATTCCAAGTACCAAGTATGTGCCTTTGACAGTCTGTTCACGTGTTGGACACAGACTTGTGTGTGTAGGAGCATGCACTACTCTGCCAATTATATGAGTGTCCTTGCTCTCTACTCCCCAACCTTTTCCTCCCCTCCCCACCTCTCCCCTCTTTTCCCCCCTCCCCTCTTCTCTCCACCCCTCCCCTCTCTTCACCATGCCTCCCCTCCCCCCTCCCCCCCCACAGGGTGTCAGTTACAACCACATTGATTGACCACAGAATGAGGCAACAGGAGCAGTTTGAGGTGAGGTTAAAGGAAAGTGGGTGGGGTCTATCATGTGGTGAAGGTGAGGGGGGTCTATCATGTGGTGAAGGTGAGGGGGATCTATCATGTGGTGAAGATGGGTGGAATCTCTCATTTGATAATGGTAGGTTGGGACTCCCAAGTGCATGGTATGAAGGGTATGTTGTACATACGTACCAGCAGTGTGTGAGGTGGTAGTACTCTCACTCCATCATTCAACTCTCTTCTCTATCCAAATGAGGGTCTATATATGAGGAAGGACCATGCCTGTTAGTACTTACGTAGAGGAATCTCAGGAGTGATACTTGGTTTGGCTTTGTAATGTAATTTTTCCTAATTGCTCGCACACTCTACCTTTGCTTTGGCTGTTCTACACGTAATTAACCACACTGGTGTGGATTCAGTGTGAGTGTGTCTCCTTGGCATCTCCCACACCTAAAGCTACATGTGAGTGCCCTCTGGGTTAGGGTTGCGGTTAGGGTGCCTATGGGTATAGGCTGTGTATTTCACTGAGGGACACCCACCCACCAGTCTCCTGTAAAGCGGTCAGCAACCTCACATTGTGACTGCACCTGTTAATAGTGTGTGTATGCTGCAGACACAGGCTTTTCGCCAACAGGCAGTGTTTGTACCGTAGTCATGACACAGTACTGTTGACACGTGTAGCAATCCATCAGTGTCCACTGATTGGTCAAGTGAATGTATGAATATATTTGTATTCCTTTGAGACACGAGGCCAGTATAAGAGGTTGGTACATACTGTAGAAATCTTATTATAATGGAGCTGGGCCGATTTTTTGTCCGCACTAATCTTCGAAACTGACCGTAGAAGTTGCAGTGAACACTGGACATTACTAAGCGCTGTCCGGAGGGTGTCTTCGTTTTAGTTATTAGCTTGAGAAATAAAGGTTCCGCTGTTTTGCCTATGCCTAACTACAAGGCACCATTTTGGTTTTACGGAGAAATTACGGAATTCGGGAGGCAGATGGTTGTGCACGGACTCCTCCTGGGGCAATGCTGCGACGGCCTTTTTGCTATTGTTGTAGTTTCATGTATGTGGCTGTGTTTGATATAAGCTATATAGCGGAAAGTGTTGTCCTGGGTGAAGGAAAGAGGCTCGGTAGCGAAAATGTGGGCCTCCAATATCCGGTTTGGCCATTGCACAAAAATGACGGATGCTGTAACATGCTGAGACAATGATCTTTTGAATAACATAGCTAGCTACCAGAGGTTAATACTGTTTGCTGTGAGGTTTGCCTTGCCATAGACTGGCTCTATCCAAGCACCTAAGGTGCCATGTGATGGGAGGCCAGCTACATTCAAGACAGTTGCAATAGCTAGCTACTGTGAATCAACGTGCAATCAGTTCATCAGATTAGTCATTTGCTATTTCTTACAGTGCACATATGTGTATCACCTAATGCCTGTCAGTATGTCCCAACTTTCTGCTATGAGACTCAGCATAATCAGAAGCTATACGCCTCATCAGACGGGGTATATATGTAGCCATTGGATTCACCATGTCAGAAGCAATGACTGGAAGCATCATGCCAGGCATGCAGTGTCCCAGCATCGTTACACCAGAATTACTATTGTAGAAGCGCCATCAGAGAAACGCTGTCAAGGGAACGCTGTCAACAGAGCGCCATAGCAGTGGAAGCTTGCCAAAGGCGGGCTGCTTCTGCTAGTATTTAAGATGAGAATACAGTACAATGTCTTCTCTGGAGTATAACACGTTATCAGTGTGTAAGTGTGTGTGTAGCTCTTTGTGAACACATGTTATATGACCACTTGTATGGTACGTACGTATGTGAATGCAGCGGTCCCCTTCACTCAGCCAATGTGTGTGGCTGTCTTAATGCTCTTTATATTGTTACCATGACAACAGCACTGGGTTGTCAGTCTCCCTCTAGAGTCACCTCCTGAGGAGACTTGAGTTGTTCAGTTTATGAGGGCAGTTGGAGGGGAGGGGCACTGGGGAGGGGAAGGAAATGGAGGAGAAGGGCACTGGAGAAGGAGGGGAGGGGAGGGGAGGGGAGGAGCACTAGGGAGGGGTGGGGCAAGGAGAGAACGGTATGTATGTGAGTCCTTAGTGGTTACTATGGTAACACCACTGTGTTGTCAGTCTCCCTCAAAAGTCACTTCCTGAGGAGACTTGTGTTGTTCCATTTGTGAGGGCAGTTCGATGGGGAGGGGAGGGGAGGGGCACTGGGGAAGAGAAGCAGGGAGAGAAGGGTAGTTATTACGATATACACGATCGATAAGTGTAGTTATTAGAGTCCCTTTGTGGTTACTATGGCAACAGCACTAGGTTGTCAGCCTTTCTCCATAATCACCTCTTGAGACTTGAGGAGACTTGAGTTGTTCAGTTTGTGAGGGCAGTTAGAGGGGAGGGGCACTGAGAGAACGTCATGTAGATGAGTCCCTTAGCGGTTACTATGGCAACAGTACTGGGTTTTCTGTCTCTCTCTGGAATGATCTCCTGAGGAGTTGTTCAATTTGTGATAGCAGTTGGAAGGAAGAGTCACTGAGGAGGGGAGGGCCACTGGGGAGGGAGGGGCAAGGAGAGAACGATATGCATGTAAGTCCCTTAGCGGTTACCATGGTAACAGCATTGGGTTGTCAATCTCTCTCCAGAATGATCTCCTGAGGAGACTTGAGTTGTTCAACATGTGATAGCAGTTGGAAGGAAGAGTCACTGAGGAGGGGAGGGGCACTGGGAAGGGAGGGGCAATGAGAGAACATCATGTACATGAGTCCCTTAGCGGTTACTATGGAAACAGTACTGGGTTATCTGTCTCTCTCTTGAATGATCTCCTGAGGAGACTTGAGTTGTTCAATTTGTGATAGCAGTTGGAAGGAAGAGTCACTGAGGAGGGGAAGGGCCACTGGGGAGGGAGGGGCAAGGAGAGAACGTCATGTATGTGAGTCCCTTAGTGGTTACTATGGCAACAGTACTGGGTAGTCAATCTCTCTCCAGAATGATCTCCTGAGAGACTTGAGTTGTTCAGTTTGTGATAGCAGTTGGAAGGAAGAGTCACTGGGGAGGGGAGGGGCACTGAGGAGGGAGGGGCAAGGAGAGAACGTCATGTATGTGAGTCCCTTAGTGGTTACTATGGCAACAGTACTGGGTAGTCAATCTCTCTCCAGAATGATCTCCTGAGAGACTTGAGTTGTTCAGTTTGTGATAGCAGTTGGAAGGAAGAGTCACTGGGGAGGGGAGGGGCACTGAGGAGGGAGGGGCAAGGAGAGAACGTCATGTATGTGAGTCCCTTAGCGGTTACTATGGCAACAGCACTGGGTAGTCAATCTCTCTGCAGAATGATCTTCAGAGGAGACTTGAGTTGTTCAATTTGTGATAGCAGTTGGAAGGAAGAGTCACTGAGGAGGGGGGGCACTGGGGAGGGAGGGGCAAGGAGAGAATGGTATGTATGTGAGTCGCTCACCTGTTACTACATGACAACAGCAGTGGGTTGTCTGTCTCCCTCCAAAGTCACCTCCTGAGTACACTTGAGTTGTTTGTTTGTTTGTTTTTGAGGGCAGGTGGAGGGAGGGATCGAGGGGCAACGAGAGAGAAGGGTTTGTATGTGAGTCCCTTAGTGGTTTTAAGTACAAAGTGGTATAGCCCAGTGGTTTTAAACTCATGAGTTCTTTAGTGTGGTGCACATACCGTACACTAAGGCTCTGTGTGGTGTTGCCATGGTTATGTAGTCTTTGTAGTCCCAGTGTGTGTGGGTGTGTCTTGTCCTGCAGGTCCTTCGAGATAAGCTGAAGGAGCTCAAGGACACGACCAAGGCCTTCTTCTCCCGTCTGAAGCAGACTAGGGACCGCCCCAGGGCCGTGCAGCAGCTGAGGGACACACTCAATGTGTCTCGAGACTTTCTGTCCCGCATGGACAACCTGAGTTTGCTGCTGGACCCCGACGACCAGGTCTTCACCGAGGTTGAGAAGGAGGGGCTGCGGACCCTCTACCAAGAGACAGAGGTGTGTGTGTGTGTGTGCACATGTGTACAATGTACCAGGTAGTCCTGTACTGTGTGACCCCTCTCCCTCACCTCCTCCTCTTCTCCCAGAAATGGTTGAATGACACAGAAGCCAGACAGAAGACGACCCCTCTCAGTGACGAGCCTGTTCTTGTGACAGAAGAAGTGCTGGAGAAGACAACTCGACTGGACAGGGAGATCATGTACCTCTTGAACAAGCTGAAACTGTACAGACCTAAACCAAAACCAACTCCTCAAGCAAATGGGACTGCCCCACCCACAGGAAGTAATACGAAACAGGAAGAGGAAGTGAGTAATGAGGCAGATGAAAGTAGTACTGAAGAAACTGTAGAAACAGGAAGTGAGGGAGGGACCCAGCAGGGAGCAGACACTGAAGCAGATGCAGACTCCACTGGTGGCAAAGGTGAGGAATTGGAAATGGAAAATGAAACGCAACAGAAAGGTGGTAGCCTGGGACCAGATTCAGATGCAGAAGTTGAAACTGGGGACAGTCAAACTGGGAATGTGGATGAAGCTGCAGACACCCCGGCACTAGAAGCACCTGAAGTGGATGAGTCCTCTCCAGAGGAGGAGACCGCGGCACCTCCCGAGGCAGAGAGACACAAGGAGTTATAGGACATGGTAGCTTTGTATCCTGTGAATTTTCTGCTGCTATTGGCACCTCCAACACAATTGCTAGGTATTATTTATTGATCCCTGCTGAGCGTGAGGCATGTGGGGTGTGCAGAGCTGGAGAGATGGGATAATTACAGTGCTAAATAGGACTAACTACTCCATGGACTGCAGTCTACTCTATAGTGCATGCTGACCCCGCCCACAGATGGGAGAATCGCAGTGCTAAATAGGACTACCGACTGGACTGCGGTCTACTCTATAGTGCATGGTGACCCCGCCCACAGATGGGAGAATCGCAGAGGACTACCCTGAAGTCCATGGGCCAGTGTATAGTGACCCCGCCCACAGATGGGAGAATTGCAGAGGACTACCCTGAAGTCCATGGGCCAGTGTATAGTGACCCCGCCCACAGATGGGAGAATTGCAGAGGACTACCCTGAATTCGAAGTCCATGGGCCAGTGTATAGTGACCCCGCCCACAGGTGGGAGAATTGCAGAGGACTACCCTGAAGTCCATGGGCCAGTGTATAGTGACCCCGCCCACAGGTGGGAGAATTGCAGAGGACTACCCTGAAGTCCATGGGCCAGTGTATAGTGACCCCGCCCACAGGTGGGAGAATTGCAGAGGACTACCCTGAAGTCCATGGGCCAGTGTATAGTGACCCCGCCCACAGGTGGGAGAATTGCAGAGGACTACCCTGAAGTCCAGTGTATAGTGACCCCGCCCACAGGTGGGAGAATTGCAGAGGACTACCCTGAAGTCCATGGGCCAGTGTATAGTGACCCCGCCCACAGGTGGGAGAATTGCAGAGGACTACCCTGAAGTCCAGTGTATAGTGACCCCGCCCACAGATGGGAGAATTGCAGAGGACTACCCTGAAGTCCATGGGCCAGTGTATAGTGACCCCGCCCACAGGTGGGAGAATTGCAGAGGACTACCCTGAAGTCCAGTGTATAGTGACCCCGCTCACAGATGGGAGAATCGCAGAGGACTACCCTGAAGTCCATGGGCCAGTGTATAGTGACCCCGCCCACAGATGGGAGAATTGCAGAGGACTACCCTGAAGTCCATGGGCCAGTGTATAGTGACCCCGCCCACAGGTGGGAGAATTGCAGAGGACTACCCTGAAGTCCATGGGCCAGTGTATAGTGACCCCGCCCACAGGTGGGAGAATTGCAGAGGACTACCCTGAAGTCCATGGGCCAGTGTATAGTGACCCCGCCCACAGGTGGGAGAATTGCAGAGGACTACCCTGAAGTCCATGGGCCAGTGTATAGTGACCCCGCCCACAGGTGGGAGAATTGCAGAGGACTACCCTGAAGTCCAGTGTATAGTGACCCCGCCCACAGGTGGGAGAATTGCAGAGGACTACCCTGAAGTCCAGTGTATAGTGACCCCGCCCACAGATGGGAGAGTTGCATTGCTATATAGAGGACTGCCCTAAAGTCTGGTTGGGGAAAGCACACTGCACGTTGTTATGCAATGCATCCTGCTGGATCCTACTAGTGCCTGAGACGGTGTGGCCACAGATGTGAATGTCGTCTGCATACCTCAACAGCTGCTAGGTCACCATAACAGTGTGTGGCTTATATATGTCATGCATGGCAAGTATGTATAATATAAAATCATGGTACTAGCTGCAGTGTACAGCTTTCTGTTGATAGTACACGTACTTGTATAATTATGTAATAGTACTCTAGTCCCACTATTGCGGCTGCATGTGTCTGGAGCTTGTGCACACACACACACACACACACACACACACACACACACACACACACACACACACACACACACACACACACACACACACACACACACACACACACACACACACACACACACACACACACACACACACACACACACACACACACACACAGGATGTTCCTGTTATGCATTCCTGTGACCCAGTGTTGATCAAACCTCTTTGGCATGTTTCTACCTGAGCAGATGGTTCTATGCTTTTCAGGTGGCTGAGGAACTCCTGCACTATGTGTCAGGAGAGGACTGTGTATGCACGTAGTGTTTCCAAAAGTGATCAGGAGGGAATGTGGGACTCCACATCACACTACATGCTGCAATGTCCGTCCAAGTGCTGGCATGCTCAGTAATATGGTAGGTGGCACAAGAGGAACACCACCAGTAAAAGATACGCACAGAGACCATTTTGGCCACAAGTAGGAGTGGGGTGCAGCAGCCTTGGTGGTGTTGTGTACTCCATTCGGTGATGTGACAAACACACAAACATGTCCACTGTTGCTTGCACAAGTACATTTGGGGGTGCAAGGGTGTGGATACCTATAGGGCTTTAGGGGCTTCCCCCTCCCCGGCCCTCCCCCCTCCCCCCTCCCCCTCCCAGTTTTAGCCTCTTTCTGAATTTGTATGCATAATACTGTAGACAATGCTCACTCATGCTCACACATACCATGCATATAATGACCAAGCCCCCCCTCCCCTCCCCCCCCCACTCATCTGTGTCTACGCACCTGTGGCATCCACGACGTAGTATGACGTCATAGTGAGCTAAATGGAGTCGATATCTGGATACTATATCAGTGAGCCCATGTAGATACTAGACCTATCTATGGTGAGCCCGGGCGACATGGAGCGGCACAGAAAGCCAGAGTGGCTTAGCGGTCTGGCTACGCGAGACTAAAAGTGGCTGTATAAAGGTAACGTGGATGCCCTGCTCTAGCTCAGATAGTCTCGCGTGGCCAGACCCTTTCCGCTGTTACGATTGCGCAACACGCTGGAAAGGGTCTGGAAGTTTTCTCCAGTGTTCCGTGGGAATTCAGGACAGGGTGTGAAACCATAACCCTCTTTGAAGTGCCTGCAAGCTGTGCCAACATACGAAGGTGTGAAATATAACCTAAGGAGAAGATGGCGCCGGGTCGGGGAACGCTTTGACGAGATATCGCGCACATGTACAGTAGCGGTTGCTGTGAAGATTTCGGGCGCGAATGGTCACCAAACACTTGCAGAAGAGAAACCATTCATTGTTATAGGCTATTTTTATGACCGAGTATGATGATCATATAATATTGTAAAAATATACACTACTGCAAATTAACAGCACATGCATGATCTCTGCTACCACTGATGTCACTTGTCATACGTACCGCTGCTTTACGAGCTATCGCTGCAACGTCGTCGTCGCAAAGGGTACTTGTCGCCATTTCTATCGATCACTACACTAGGTGTTATGTTCACACCTATGAATGAACACCTTTTAAAGTGTTATAATTATAGTGCTAGTGCACAAGCTACACAGCCTTGGTATAGGAAAACTTCCAGACCCTATTCTCCGCGCGTGGTATTACGCAATAGCGGAAGCGGAGAATAGGGTCTGGCTACGCGAGACTATAGCTCAGACTGTTAACTTCGTCTCAGTTGGTTGACATAAACGACTACAGAAGTAGTAGGAGCGCGTGTGACCCACGCCTGTTGCATGGAGTGTTTTGGCAGGTCGATCTGTGCCGTGTTCACAAGTTTAAGCGTTTAAGAGTCAAGAGTCTTAAGGTTAGGATTAGGATTAGGTTTAGGATTAGGCTGATCTCCTCTTAGGCTGTGACGAGGAGTATGAATGCATGAGTGAAGTCTTCCCCCACGTCTGCGGTGCACGTGTACAAGTGTAGCAAACACAACATGTCATAGCATATGGTATTGATGTGTAGCAAACCCAGTATAACATATGAGGGTTGTCCATCTTCAACCAGCCAGTCTAGTAGGTCACTGGTCACAGGCTGGTAGAAATACAGCCCAATGTGGACACACCTGGTGACGTGAGATAGGCCTTAAGTTAGCCCACTTTGGAGTGCAAAATGGCCGCGGGATGGGGTGTGTTTCTCAGTGGGACTAGGGTTGTCCAAGTTGTTTACTGGGTGGTGGTGTGGGCATCGGCTCTCACTGGGTAGTGGGCATGTGTGTGTGTGTGTGTGTGTGTGTGTGTGTGTGTGTGTGTGTGTGTGTGTGTGTGTGCGTGTGTGTGTGTGTGTGTGTGTGCGTGTGCGTGTGTGTGTGTGTGTTTATGTGTGTGTGTGTGTATCAGGGTGTGGGTGTACGTAGCTGCTTACTAGGTTCAGTGCAGGTTCAATACTCAGGAAAGCTCTTCACTGTGCATGTACATACGTACAGTACACACCTAGTACAGTAGTGCATGCATATATGTATACATATGTATGTATGTATGTAAGGTCTTCGTTAATTACTCTTCCAAATGGGCATTTCCATAACTTGTCCCATGAAAATTGCACACAAACTATGTATTACACCTGACAGTGGTGGTATTGCATGGCATTGGGCTAGCAGATAGACCAGGGAGTGTATTGGACTCTATTGGTCTGCCAGTCATGTCAGCTCCTTCAGCATTTTACTATTATTGTGCACTCACAAAGCCTTTTGTCCTGCTCTCACAAGTACCAGCACTCATTATTCAATGTACACAATGTACGCACTCTAATTTGTTTTATGCGCGACAGCAGTAGTATAGTGACTGTTCACAGTGCATGTGTGTGTGAGTATGTGTGAGTGTCCATCCGTTCACTGGTGCTCTTCTTTCAGCCAACATGCGTCGGTGCTGTGAGCCCCTTCATGGTTACTATGACAACAGCACTGGGTTGTCTGTCTCCCTCCAGAGTCACCTCCTGAGGAGAGTTGATTTGTTCAGTTTGTGAGGGCAGTTGGAGGGGAGGGGCACTGGGGAGGGGAGGGGAGGGGCAGGGAGAGAAAGGTTACTTACACCCAATTAGTACATGACCAAGACACACTGTAGTGAGACAAGAATTAACACCTCACTTGCATGCACCATCACTGCCAGGTGTGTGTGGTTTTATTTGGAGGTGGTCTTGTGTGTCCACTCCCCCCAGTCTGTGCGCCCAGTGAGTAAGCCAGTGTAAAAAGGGTGTACAGAAGACCTCCATGCAGTGAACCCCTTCACTGTCAACACCCTTTGGGACTTTCACAGGGACACCTAAACTCTCCTACCACTATCCTAACTTATCCTGCCGTAAAGATGGCCTGTAAGAGATGGCCTTGTCTCAGAGGTACGTAGGTTCATGCAAAACTTCAAACAAGTTTGTGCTTTATACCAGGAGCCCTAATAAGGAAGTTGCCCATCCCCCCCCAGCTGTGTGTACTAGTAGGAGCAGTCTTGACAGTGGTGTAGTGGTGTACCCCACCTCACCCCCCCCCCCCCCCCCACAGTGTGTGGGTGTACTAGTGTGTGTGATGTGTGGGGAGACTCACCGACAGCACCGTCTGGTGGTGACTCCTGTCACCAGTTCACTGAGGGGGACACACCCTCCAGTCTCTTCTACCCCAGTCATCATCTGGAGGGGGTGGGGCAACATGTCACAGTTGTTGCCTCACACTCTCATGCTTGTGATGTACAATATCAATATAGCAGTAATTATCAGTTTGTGCTTTCTTGTTGGCTAATGTCTCAGCAAATGAGGGATGCACGCACTGCACGAGGCATTAAGGTGATGCTACCTTCGCAGTCAGTGCCCCCAGCTCTACCTCTGCAGTCAGTGCCCCCAGCTCTACCTCTGCAGTCAGTGCCCCCAGCTCTGCCTCTGCAGTCAGTGCCCCCAGCTCTACCTCTGCAGTCAGTGCCCCCAGCTCTACCTCTGCAGTCAGTGCCCCCAGCTCTACCTCTGCAGTCAGTGCCCCCAGCTCTACCTCTGCAGTCAGTGCTCCCAGCTCTACCTCTGTAGTCAGTGCCCCCAGCTCTACCTCTGCAGTCAGTGCCCCAGCTCTACCTCTGCAGTCAGTGCCCCCAGCTCTACCTCTGCAGTCAGTGCCCCCAGCTCTACCTCTGCAGTCAGTGCTCCCAGCTCTACCTCTGTAGTCAGTGCCCCCAGCTCTACCTCTGCAGTCAGTGCCCCCAGCTCTACCTCTGTAGTCAGTACCCCAGCTCTACCTCTGCAGTCAGTGCCCCCAGTTCTACCTCTGCAGTCAGTGCCCCCAGCTCTACCTCTGCAGTCAGTGCCCCCAGCTCCACCTCTGCAGTCAGTGCCCCCAGCTCTACCTCTGCAGCCAGTGCCCCCAGCTCCACCTCTGCAGTCAGTGCCCCCAGCTCTACCTCTGCAGTCAGTGCCCCCAGCTCTACCTCTGCAGTCAGTGCCCCCAGCTCTGCCTCTGCAGTCAGTGCCCCCAGCTCTACCTCTGCAGTTAGTGCCCCCAGCTCTACCTCTGCAGTCAGTGCCCCCAGCTCTACCTCTGCAGTCAGTGCCCCCAGCTCCACCTCTGCAGTCAGTGCCCCCAGCTCTACCTCTGCAGTCAGTGCCCCCAGCTCTACCTCTGCAGTCAGTGCCCCCAGCTCTGCCTCTGCAGTCAGTGCCCCCAGCTCTGCCTCTGCAGTCAGTGCCCCCAGCAACTACCTCTGCAGTCAGTGCCCCCAGCTCTACCTCTGCAGTCACTGTGCACCCTGCACCACAAGGGCAGTCTCACCTCCCTCTCCTCTCTCTCCATCTCCTGCTTGCTGTCTGCAACTGGGCAGTGTCACTTGTAGGGGTTCACTTCACTCAGTTTGACTAACGAACGAACGTACTGTTGGTGTGCAAGTCGGGCTTTTATACTGCTTTGGGTGTGGTACTTGGGTGTCTTCCAGCAGAATGCAAGTGTACTTCCTGCAGAATGCCAGTGTGTGGAGTGTCATTTATACGTATGTCAGTGTCAGTCTCTCCTATATAAAATTAAACATGGAATGGCATGTCTGGTGTGGTAATGGCATGTGGTATGTGTAGCCTCACAAGTGTGAATTCCTGCCTCTCCTTACTAAGCCTAATTCAATACACCCTAATACAGCTTAACAAGCTTCCACTGGAGGTGTTACGTAGATGAACTGTGGTGTGGAGTCGAACAGCTAACTGAATTAGATGCACTTCCTTGGATCTGGCTGGGGAGGGAGGCCTTGATGCCCTAGAGCCCATGACCAACTGCACTAATAGACCACTTGCAGGCAAGGCCTGGGAATTGGCCGCTGTGTACACTTGAATGTGTTTAGAAGCTAAACCAGCACATATCCATCAGCCCCTTCAGTAATGTACATACGTACATACATACATACGGACATATGACACTCTCAGACACACCATCAGTACCCAGGCGCCTGCTTCAACCAAATCCCATCATTCACAATTCATTGAGCCCAAAATGCCAGTCCAAACATGTGAACAGACCCAAGATGCAGACAGACCCTTGGGCTGCACCCACCCGTGCAAAGCACGTCATCTAGTCACCAAGGTCTTTTGTAACATATAGAGGTGTACTGTCTTCTTGTGTGTTGTTGAAGGGAAGGTGCATAGTAGATCTGTGGTAATCTGTAGCCATGATACCCTTCAGTGAGTGTGCTATTGACACCTGATCGTGACCCCTGTACTCCTGTAAACATAGCAGTATACATGGCATGTATTAGATCAACACTCACAAGGACATGTGAATACTACAGGCAGTCAAAACAATATTATGCGTCCCAAAAAGTGCTGTGCCTGCATTTTGTGGGATGCTTTTTGAAATCCTTAACCTATTATATTATATAGTGCTCACCCGCAAGCACGTATATAGTGTACACTAGAACATGGAGAGGGCTCCAACTTAGGTGGCGTCTTCACTGTGTCACAGCTCACACGAGCTCACACAACCACTACATAACCGTTTCGCTCGATGATTGCTATAAAATGTAGCTCACTAGCCTGAATGTAAATATTTCGTTTTTACCATGCGCCATTTTGATACTACATAACAGTCATCATTGTTTCCACTCGCAGTGCAATTCCGGAATTCTGTTGGAATTCCCATTTTACCATTGGCCTCCTCTAAAATCGAGCATGTGTAGTGTACATTAGAATACATATAAGAAGTCCTAGTACCAGAGGGCAAGGTGCAAGCGCAACCATGTGTGTGGTCATCTTGCGCTGACTGATTTCTCACAAGTGTAGTTCTTACAAGTGCTGTCTGAACCCTTACAAGGCAGCTAGGAAGGGCAGTTTCTCTGTAAACAGTGCTTAGCCCAGCTAGGAAGGTCAGTTTCTCTGTAAACAGTGCATAGCCCAGCCATGCGACGTGGAAAGGGCTCCAACTTAGGTTTTATCTTGTTAGTGTGTGTAGAGTGAAGCCCACAAAATCTTAATTTGTTTAGTGCCCCCTCCAGCCACAAGTGAAACAAAGGTGTGTCCATCCCGTGGGATGTTATGAGCGCTTTCACTACTGAATTCTGTCTATTATGCAATAATTTCACCCACCACTTGATTCCACCAGTGCAGTGTGTGTCAGGACACTGTTGGGTGTACTTACTGGTGTAGAGGTATAGAGCTGAATTGATAATCCTACAAGGTCTTTGTACATAGGTAGTTAGGTAGTTCTGCCAGTATGCAGTGCATGTTGTCTTCAGAAAAGAGCCCTTACAAGGACTTCCCCTGTATAGCCTAGCTGTGTGTACTACGTATATATGTTACGTGTGTGGTGTGTAGGAGGGCCCACCGACAGCACTGTCTGGTGGTAACTCCTGTCACCAGTTCACTGAGGGGGACACACCCTCCAGTCTCTTCTACTGCAGTCATCATCTGGAGGGGGTGGGGTGGAGGAGGTTGGAATGCTTATGTCAAACATATGGTGCAGCAGCTGCAGGTTCTGCTGCAGTGGTTTGGCCTGTAGTCCCGATTGCACATTGCATTACAAGATTTCGGTATTAGAATGGCAGAGTCTCATGTGCTGTGCTCCTTCAGAGCTCATGCAAGACCCTGCCTTTCTAATACAGTAGTCACATGACCCAATGTGCACTTGGGACCTATCACCCTAATGCTACTGTGCTTACCCCGCAGGATTCCTTTCACTGTGTGTGTGTACACAATCTCCTCACAGCAGTATCCACATCCTTCAGGACTGTAGGAGCTATGTTTTTGCCTGGAGAGAAAAACGAGTGGCCACCATGGGTGCTAATTTAATGGCTGATGATTTTTCTTGTGTTTACAAATGAGACAAGAGCTCTTACACCCTTCCCCCCCCCCCCCCCCACACACACACACATACACACCTGCATGTGTATTTTGACGTCTCCTGTACCACCATGGTGGCCATTGGTGTCTTGACTGCTGCTAGTGATAAATTGGCGGGAATGTCTGTAGGATGTGACAGGTCATGAATAAACTAGGCACTTAAAGTGCTAAACCCTCCACACAAGAAGCTATAGCTACGTACGTACGTATGTTATAGAAAGTTTCTGTATCCCATACATGTGTACGTAGTGGGTGTGCTAGTGTGTGTGGTGTGTGGGGAGACCCAACGACAGCACTGTCTGGTGGTGACTCCTGTCACCAGTTCACTGAAGGAGGCCCACCCTCCAGTCTCCTCCACTGCAGTCATTATCTGGAGAGGGAGGGGACGGAGGGGGTAGGTATCGAGATAGACCTCTTTATACTTGTATATTTCATGCCCAAGGCTGTTTGTGAAAAACGAAATGGACAGGGAAGAACTAGTCTGTTTCGATATCCTCTGTCTCTCACTCTCTCTCTGCCTACTTTGCATAGTTATACACAGCAGCGATTGAGTCAGTGGTTGTTCCTCTGCCTAACTGTGTCTCTGTCAAATTTGCATGGTTAACAGCTGTGTAGAAGCAATGGAAGCCCTATCCCTGGCTCATTTGCAATGGTGCACTCCACATGATCACACACCCACATCAGTACAACAGGGAGCCAGCCCCCCCACTATAAATATGACTAGGCGAATGGATGACACCTCTGTCTCACCTGTACTGATGTGATTCGTCCCCGTGCAAGGTGTCTGGACTCTGATTCAGACTGACACTCGTATTCCACTGTAGAGTGGTATCCCTTGTATCAGTAATGAATGCATGATACCTATGTGAGGGATATGTCAAGACTTAATTATGTATGCAAATATGCATGTACCGTACATGTCACAAGTTACTTACGGAAATCTGACGAATTCTGCATTAATCCGTTGAAAGTTTCCTTGGATGTCCGCGAAGGCTGCTGCAAATCATCCGTGCGCTTTCCTCGTACTACTGGAGCGGGTTCCGCAGAAGGCTTAAAATTCCCGTGGACGACGGACAAGGACGGAATTACGCAAGCACGTAACACACCTTGGAATGGCCCGTCCGATCGAGTGCGAAACAAGCCGAGACGATTAAAGCAACTGAACTGAGCAAAGCTTTCTACGAATTCATACGTATGTGACGTTATTCTGAACGAGCTTGCTTGCAATGTTCGTTCCTTTAAAGACCAGATTCCGAATAATTACACGTACGTATTTTGCCGCAAGTAGAATCGTTAGTAGAGACAAATCCATAGAACAGAACATACAGGAATGGAGTACAAGAAGAAAGAAAAGCAGTTTACACGGCATGCGAATCAAACCAATGATCCTCCACCATAACTATATATATAGTTCTCAGTCTCCCTTGGAATCTTTGTCTTTCGACATATTTCATCAATGGCAGTCCTCATCTCTTTGTCGGCCGCTAGTTGAGTCTCTAAGCGCTGCAGGGGGAAATGCTGCATACAACTGGAGTAAATAGCTTTTGACATGAACAAAGTGAACTGGTGGAAGAGTCCAGCGGAAAGTCCGGACCTGAACCCCATCGAGAAGGTGTGGGGTTCAATGAAGACCTACCTCAGAGACAAGCACAAACCGAAGAAGGGTCAGGAGATTGGAGTTTGCTGACTGGTGGTGAGTGGCCACACACAAACTGGTTTAGATACAGTCGTTTCAGGGTTTCTAGTCCTGTTTGCCCATTGCACACAGCACTCACGTGAGTGAAGTATTGGAAACACAGAGCCTCACGTGAATTCCAATGGCAATTAGCACGTGAGGCTCCACAAGTCCAATGGCAATTAGCACGTGATGCTCCACAAGTCCAATGGCAATTAGCACGTGATGCTCCACAAGTCCAGTACTTCAATTATGTGAGTGATTGCAGTGTGCAATGGGGCTAGAAACCCTGAAGGGACTGCAGTAGGTGTGCGTTTGCAACCACCACCACCAGGGATGCCCTTTCATTTTGAGTTACATACATATACAATAACATGCCCAACTGCACAGTGGAAGGTGAGGTGGGTATCGGCAGACTAGTGTGGCTTCACAGCTGCACGCTATTTAGCAAATCTGCTGTGTAAATGTATCCCCAGCATTGGTTCTGACTTGCAGGACAAGCTAACAACAGCTTCTCAGAACCTGTGCTATTGTTGCCTAGGTACAGACAGGTTTGCATACAAGTACCTGCTCTTGTGTCGGTCACTGTGTGGACAATACTCAGTGGCTGGACCCACGGTGAATCACTTATCTTGGTTATTAATACCAGGAGTGCATAATGAATGCCCTCCCCTAACTTTACCTTCTTTATACCAGGAGCACATAATGAATGCCCTAACTTTAGCCTTCTTTATACCAGGAGCGCATAACGAATGCCCTAACTTTAACCTTCTTTATACCAGGAGCGCATAACGAATGCCCTAACTTTAACCTTCTTTATACCAGGAGCGCATAACGAATGCCCTAACTTTAACCTTCTTTATACCAGGAGCGCATAACGAATGCCCTAACTTTAACCTTCTTTATACCAGGAGCACATAACGAATGCCCTAACTTTAACCTTCTTTATACCAGGAGCACATAATGAATGCCCTAACTTTAGCCTTCTTTATACCAGGAGTGCATAAGGAATGCCCTAACTTTAACCTTCTTTATACCAGGAGCGCATAACGAATGCCCTAACTTTAACCTTCTTTATACCAGGAGCGCATAACGAATGCCCTAACTTTAACCTTCTTTATACCAGGAGCGCATAATGGATGCCCTCCCTAACTTTAACCTTCAAATTCCGGGGCCTTGTATTGTTTTAGTTGTAGGGGTTTGTATGGCTTCATACTGTGTAGCGGGGGCTTCAGCTGGCTGTTGTGCAGTGTGCACATTTGGTTTGCTGGGTGACAGGTAAGTTTGCATCTCTGTATGCACTGAATGTGGTTACCTCAGAATCATTAGGTGACTGGATTTGTGAGGGCAGTCTGGGTGGAGGGGCACTGGGGAGGGGAGGGGCACTGGGGAGGGGAGGGGCAGGGCAAGGAGAGCAGCACAGTTAGCACGCAACAAGCACATGTTGCACTGTGTGAGACAAGAGAACTTCACTTACACACATGCCAGTGTAGCGTGGCTGTGTGCAAACAACAGATAGATGCGTGCAGGAGCAGTCTTGGCAGTGGTGTAGTGGTGTACCCCACCTCACCCCCCACAGTGTGTGAGTGTGCTACTGTGTGTGGTGTGTGGGTAGACCCACCGACAGCACTGTCTGGTGGTGATTCCTGTCATCAGTTCACTGAAGGGGTCACACCCTCCAGTCTCCTCCACTGCAGTCATCATCTGGAGAGGGAGGGGGATCCGTTGAGAGGAGAAATCAATGTGACACAGTGGTTATCTCTCACTCTCGTGCATACGTTGCCAGTGCAGTAGTCATCAGTGTGTGCCTTCTTGTTAATTGACTGATTTCTCCACATCTCAGATAATGCTATTGTTCATTCAAAGTCAAAGTTAGTTAGAGCTGCTGTGTTCTGTGTCTGTTTGGTTAAATGTTACCAGTTCAGCCCTCTTACTAGCTTATAGCTCTTTCTCTGTACGTAAAAGGGTTTGAAAAATACGTATGTACGAATTAGCTGTTGCAAGCACCTCTGCAGTCAATGCCCACAGCTCTACCTCTGCAGTCAGTGCCCCCAGCTCTACCTCTGCAGTCAGTGCCCCCAGCTCTACCTCTGCAGTCAGTGCCCCCAGCTCTACCTCTGCAGTGAGTGCCCCCAGCTCTACCTCTGCAGTGAGTGCCCCCAGCTCTACCTCTGCAGTCAGTGCCCCCAGCTCTACCTCTGCAGTCAGTGCCCCCAGCTCTACCTCTGCAGTCAGTGCCCCCAGCTCTACCTCTGCAGTCAGTGCCCCCAGCTCTATACCTCTGCAGTCAGTGCCCCCAGCTCTACCTCTGCAGTCAGTGCCCCCAGCTCTACCTCTGCAGTCTGTGCCCCCAGCTCTACCTCTGCAGTCAGTGCCCCCAGCTCTACCTCTGCAGTCAGTGCCTCCAGCTCTACCTCTGCAGTCAGTGCCTCCAGCTCTACCTCTGCAGTCACTGTGCACCCTGCACCACAAGGGCAGCCTCACCTCTCTCTCTTCTCTCTCCATCTCCTGCTTGCTTGCTGTACTTAGCAATGGCACTTGTAGGGGTTCACTTCACTTGGTTGGAGCACTAACCTACTGTTCGTGTTGAAATCCTTTTATACCACTGTGGCTAGTGAGGAAGTCGGATCATAGCATTTCAGTACATACCACATATGGTATATAGTGCACTACCATATGTGGTATGTACTGAAATGCTATGATCCCATGTGGAATGCCTGAATGCCTTACAAGTGCATCAGCCAACCCTGACTATAGCACCTCAAGTTTGGCTGTACAGTGGCACTTGTAGGGGTTCACTACTGGTAGGAGCACTACCACTAGTGAACCCCTGCTGTGCCAGGAGTGAGGGGGGAAGTGCTGAACCGATTGCCACATGTCTAGCCTTACAAGTGCAACAGCCACAACCCTTGTCAGGGCCTAGTGTGCTCCAACACTTGATTCCACCACATGCACCAGAGAGTATATGGGCTAGTCACAACTTTGCTCATTTTTCATTAGTTAACCCATGCAGTCCACGGGTCTGTCCATGTCTTTGCACTGGTATTTTGTGTCTTAATACATGAACAATGGAATTTTGGTTCAACCAGGTCTGGTTACTGATGGTGTGTCTGAGTGGGTGATGTGTGGTATTCCATGTTATCACATAGTGTACTGTCCAGCAATGTGTACTGTAGGGGACACAAGCTACAAGTAAGCTAAGTTACAGTCCTGACAAATGCATTCATTAGCTCTGCAGCAGGCAGCCAGGCAGTATAGACAGACTTGAGTTGTTCAGTTTCCCATGGAAGGGCACTGGGGATGGGAGGGGCACTGGGGATGGGAAGGGCACTGGGGATGGGTGGGGCACTGGGGATGGGAGGGGCACTGGGGATGGGAGGGGCACTGGGGATGGGAGGGGCACTGGGGATGGGAGGGGCACTGGGGATGGGATGGGCACTGGGGATGGGAAGGGCACTGGGGAGGGGTGGGGCAGGGAGGGTTAGTAGGAACAGCTCCATGTTGCAGAGTAGCACTGCTAGCCCTCACACATGCCCCACACCACTGATGTCGGCCCCATCTAGTGCAATGTCCAAAGCACTGTCTGGTGGTGACTCCTGTCACCAGTTCACTGAGGAGGACGCACCCTCCAGTCTCCTCTACTGCAGTCATCATCTGGAGGAAGGAGTGCGGTTAGTGGATTAGTTTGTGTGGATGGTTTAATTAAGGGTTTGTTCATCAGTTTATGTTGTTGATGTGACTTGGGACCATGTTGAAGTGTTCACAAGGTGTGTTAAAGTACCTTGCTCTGTTAGTGAATGAACCGTGTGGTAGTCTATAGGGGTGAGTGATCACACACAAGCTGATTTAGATGCAGTGACAGTTTTCTACAAGGGAAACCCTTCATGCCCTATCAAACCCTTATATACATATGCATGCCCAACTGCACTAACAATATTGGCCCAAATTCTCTGAGGGGTATATAGGTGAGGTTAGTCCGTCCCGCTAGACCCAACTTCTTGCCGCAGTGCTGCAGCGAGGGGGGGGGAAGTTGGGTCTAGCGGGCCAGACTAAGGTGAGGTGGGTGGCATCAGACTGGTGTGGCTTCATAGTCTTTGTGAGGCTGTGTCAAACTAGATTCTGTGAGACGCCACAGTAGGTATCATTTTTATCATTTTTATCATTTTTATCATTTTTATCATTTTTATCATCAGTGGGGTTGTATCCACACAAGTTGACTCAAGTTGACACAAGGTGTGTGGGGGCAAGGGGCCTTTTCTATATCATTATATAAACCACTTTGTACCCCCTTGGCATTCCTTGCAGTTCTTACTGCTGTTCTGTCAGGTGCCCCATCCAATGTTGCGCCGCCCATCCAATGTAGGGTCACAAGGTGTTTCACTGCGTGGTGCTTCACTGCGTGGTGCTTCACTGCGTGGTGCTTCACTGTAGGGTGGTAGCAGCCATAGCGGTGGCGAGTCACTGATGTGCCCTCATTCTCAGGGTTGGTTGCTTAATTGGTTATAGCAACCCATAGCAGTGTTGAGTGACTGTCCTCCTGTTTCCATCTCAGTTTATTGCATATAGTGGTATAGCACCCATATTATAGCAATGAGTCAGTGGCAGAAACGGCAGAATAGCAGAATGGTGGAAACGGTGAAAACTTTAAGACATGAAGACACAGTCATAGTACACCCCACCTCAGCACATAGCAGGCTCCACCACTTACAGTAAATCCAACTGAATAAGTCCATCTTATCATGAATATTGCTCAATGCCATTGCAACAGCGAAATACTAACTTCTACATACAGTAATACAATTACTCAAACTAGTTAAGCTCCTAGCTACATGAAGTTCATTGAGAGTTGAAGAACACCCCAAATGAGGCAGCAAGTGCAAGCTTACGTATGTACTGGGTGAAGGGTAACAGTGTTTGCTAATGAGGCAGTTCGGGCAGCCATGATGACATTGGGGATAACCCAGGTGCTTCAGTTCTCCTCTCTCAGCCTACTTTGCATGGTCATGTTTACAGCTGTGCAGAAGCAATGAAAGGCCTTTTATTCATATTCTGCAAATAACAATACTACCTATGTGTCCCACAAAGTGCAGTGCCTGCACTTTGTGGGACGCTTTTTGAAATCCTTAACCTGTATATAGTGCTCACCCGCAAGCACGTACAGTGTACATTAGAACATCGAGAGGGCCCCAACTTAGGTGGCATCTTCTCTGACACAGTGTGTTAGTGTGTAGAGAGTGATGACCACAAATTTCAGTTTGTGTAGCACCATCTTCCACCACCCGCACAAGTGAATCAATGGTGTGTTCAGCTTACTAGGTGCTGTGAGTGCTTTCACTGCTGAATTCTGTCTATCATCAGGCATTCCTCCCTCCCATGTCTGTGGTGGTGGAGAGGGGGTAGCATGCTTGACTAAAATGGTAAGTCAGGAGCAAGTCAGGAATGTGCTGTGTTAGCAGCAGTCAAGACCTGCAAGGTCAGCCAGGAAGAGGTCCAATCTCACTTGTAACCTTCAGCCTTTCTCTCCAGGCAAACACATAGCTACTATATACAGTCCCCTGTCAATCCTCATGCAATGTGAAACCTGACATGTGAAGAATACTGCTGTGAAGAGATTGTGAACACTCACAGTGAAATGCATCCTGCACGTGGGTACCTACAGTAGCATTAGGTTAAGGTCATAGGTCCCAGGTCCACATTGGGTCATGTTAACTAAATAACTGCAGCTGGCAGGTTCAATACTCACAGAAGCTACATTCAGTAGTGGCTGAACAGGTGTGGTGTGTGTGTGTGTGTGTGTGTGCGTGTGTGTGTGTGTGCGTGTGCGTGTGCGTGTGTGTGTGTGTGTGTGCGTGTGTGTGTGTGTGTGTGCGTGCGTGTGTGTGCGTGTGCGTGTCTGTGCGTGCATGTGTGTGCGTGTGTGTGTGTGGTAGTAGGAGGTTCAATACTCACGAGCCCCTTCACTGTGTACACACACACCTATGTATGTAATACTGTACTGTGAACACATGTACATACGTATGTATGTAAGCTCTTGTGAAACTAAATTATTGCAAATTGTCCAATTTGAATAGTAATCACACAGGCCTATTCAAAGATATTAATCTGTATTTGTGAAAACAAAGTCCAACAAACATTAATACATGATACATTGCATGTGTATACGTATATACATAATAAACATAAGCAGACAGCCATTTGTGAAAGCAAAGTCTAAACATTAATACACGATACACTGCATGTGTATACGTACATAATATACATAACCAGACAGCAATTTGTGAAAGTATAAATGTTAATTACTCTTCCACTATACTCTGTCCATTTCCATAATTTTTGTCGAGTGCTGTCCAGATATGCCTCAGACTTTCTGGTAATAGCATAAGTAGTTCTATAGTTACTTGAGATTGCCCGTATGTTCTGAGGCCAGACTGCAGCATCTATGTATGTTGGTAGAACATAAGGTCTTCCTAAGAAACACCCATGCCCCAGCTTTCAATGCTTGGATGACTTGGATAAGTTCCTAAGATACGTACACCCATGTCCTCATACAAAACATGGCTGACCCCTAGTGACATAGATGTCAAAGTATTCCAGGAATACTATGTAACTTGGTAGAACTTAAGAAGTGCCTAAGATACACCAATGTCCTACAAACATGGCCGACCCCTAGTGACATGGATGTCAAAGTATTCCCGGAATACTATGTAACTTGGTAGAACTTAAGAAGATCCTAAAATACACCCATGTCCTACAAACATGGCCGACCCCTAGTGACATGGGTGTCAAAGTATTCCCAGAATACTATGTAACCCGGTAGAACTTAAGAAGTTCCTATGATACACCAATGTCCTCACAACATGGCCAACCCCTAGTGACATAGATGTCAAAGTATTCCCGGAATACTATGTAACTTGGTAGAACTTAAGAGGTTCCTAAGATACACCAATGTCCTACAAACATGGCCGACCCCTAGTGACATGGGTATCAAAGTTTTCCTGGAATACTATGTAACTCGGTAGAACTTAAGAGGTTCCTAAGATACACCAATGTCCTACAAACATGGCCGACCCCTAGTGACACGGGTGTCAAAGTATTCCCAGAATACTGTGTAACTCGGTAGAACTTAAGAAGTTCCTAAGATACACCAATGTCCTACAAACATGGCCGACCCCTAGTGACACGGGTGTCAAAGTATTCCCAGAATACTGTGTAACTCGGTAGAACTTAAGAAGTTCCTAAGATACACCAATGTCCTACAAACATGGCCGACACCTAGTGACATGGGTATCAAAGTTTTCCTGAAATACTATGTAACTCGGTAGAACTTAAGAAGTGCCTAAGATACACCAATGTCCTACAAACATGGCCGACCCCTAGCAACACGGGTGTCAAAGTATTCCCAGAATACTGTGTAACTCGGTAGAACTTAAGAAATTCCTAAGATACACCAATGTCCTACAAACATGGCCGACACCTAGTGACATGGGTATCAAAGTTTCCTCAGAATACTATGTAACTCGGTAGAACTTAAGAAGTTCCTAAGATACACCCATGTCCTAACAACATGGCCAACCCCTAGTGACATAGATGTCAAAGTATTCCCGGAATACTATGTAACTTGGTAGAACTTAAGAAGTGCCTAAGATACACCAATGTCCTACAAACATGGCTGACCCCTAGTGACATAGATGTCAAAGTATTCCCGGAATACTATGTAACTCGGTAGAACTTAAGAGGTTCCTAAGATACACCAATGTCCTACAAACATGGCCGACCCCTAGTGACACGGGTGTCAAAGTATTCCCGGAATACTATGTAACTCGGTAGAACTTAAGAAGTTCCTAAGATACACCAATGTCCTCATACAAAACATGGTTGACTCCTAGTGACACGGGTGTCAAAGTATTCTCGGAATACTATGTAACTCGGTAGAACTTAAGAAGTTCCTAAGAAGGTCCATATTGTTCACCACAGCACATGCAAGGACAAAACAGCGTAGCAGATTGGCCTAATATTCCTGTATGAATTGTACTGTTGTCATCTATCTATATATATATTTGAGAATGTTTGTTTGTTTGTTCGCAGTAAACGCCAAAACTACGGAACGGATTGACTCCAAACGCTCAGGAATTACAAAGAACTACCCGGAGAGTGTCCTCTGCGGTTTGAAATCTCCCGTCTTAGTGTTCTTGGGGAGACATGGTTAAATTTCCGGTTTTTCCTTCGCGGCCGACCGCCATTTTTACTTATCTTCTTTCCACTTCCGGCTCTTGCCGCTAGACGCCTAACACAGAGCGCTTTGCAAAAACGGAAAAACTACGGCACGAATTGACGCCAAACACTGAGGAATTACAAAGAACGACCCGAAAAAGGTCCTCTGCGGGTTGAAACCGCCCACCTTATGGTCTCGAGGAGATATTGTGACACTTCCGGTTTTTCCTTCTCGGCCGACAGCCATTTTTACTTATCTCCTACTTCCGGCTCTTGCTTAGACGCCTAACACACTAGCTGGACACATAGAGTGCTTTCGCAAAACGACGTTGACCGCGCACCACATCGCTACTGAATTACAAGCGGACATGCATAGACAAGTTCATGTACATTCAGGCATGCCTCGCAAGTTCAATCATTATATGCATGTATGCCTTGCACGTAATTTGAAGCACTGTCACATTGTGGCCATGGGCATGACCTTACTTCAGCTGCCCAACTCTCTGTAATCAGCAAAGCTGACATTAGAAGGTCTGCCAGGTGTGTAAGCGTCATCAGTTAAAGTGAAAATGATAAATGGTACACAATGTCAAATTGTCCATCCCTAATAGGGGCAGTTAAGACTGGATGCATGAGAACACCGGCATTCCGGTCGAGGTTCTGTGACCTTCACAAACCGAGGGCTGTCATCCCCTCATCAGATATTCACTCTGAAGAGGCTGACCAACCCGGTCCATCACATGCACTCTCAAGTGATGGAGGGTGCCCAGTTGTTCAGCTTGTAACTGATAAGCGTTCAACTAGGGCTGCAGTGTACTACCAGGTATGACCATGGGCACAATGCCGCCTGTCTGAAATTTAAAAAACAGCATTGATTTCTGTCTGTAAGGTGATTTGGTTGGGACAAGAGGAATGCCAATCAACTTGGGAGCTTGCAAGCAAACTCCCACCAGATGTCATTGCCGAGTATGAAGACGGATTGCATGCTGAGGTGACAAAAGAATCAATATCATGTGGAGGGCAAACCAATCACACATTAAGCAGCACTGTCGTGCAGCCCACGAGTGGCCAGCCTCCAAGGAAGAAAGCAAAGGCATCTGAGAGAACACCAAAGTAGGTTGCAGAGATGCTGCAATACTTGATACGCTATTCCGATGTATGCTACTGGTCAGAATAACTGTAATTTAATTATCTGCACAGTAGTCCTATTCCTGGAGCTGGGATTTTTGAAGAGCCATCACCATCAGATTTAGTATGCAACACCGAAAAAGACAGAGTGAAGCTAAATGAGCGCACAGCAGGTATAAAATTATTCTTATATAAATACTCATAAAATGTAAAAACATGAGTGTGATGATTGCTTTCAGACCAAGTATACATTTATATACCTTCTTGAATAGGAATACTGGCTGGAATATGGCCATGTGGTGTGGTTGTATTCATAGCTGAGCTCTTTGTGGCTGAATCTAAGGCTCAAGTGTATGGAATTTTGCACAACCTCTATCGGGCCTACCCAAAATCCACCAAGGATATTCGTAAGTTGACATGTACATAAGCGCTCTTGCAGCAAATGTTGATTAAAAACCTTTTGACACAGGTTATATCTGCTATGATGATGCATGCCATCTCCGCAAGTATGCCATAAATCCCTTGAGACAGGACTTGACCCCTTATACACAGCACATTGCAAGTTCTGAAATTGTAGTGGATAAAATGCACTTTAAGGGTCACAAGGATGCTTGGTGCCGGAAACACTGCAATCCCAATTATCACAGCGACCTGGACAAGGTATAGGAGTACATATGCATGCAAGTGCATTCAACAGACTATCAATACTCATCTGCCCTACTATACACAAACTTACTGTATATATTACGTTTGTGTATAGGTGGACACTGAGGTCTGTGAGCAGACATTCTCCTGGCTGTCACGATATGCAAGGATGACCAGAGGAATGAATCAGCAGCACTTCATGTTTTTTCTACTGTATATTTGTGACCTTCACAATCGTAGACGCATCATCTAGTCCATTGGTCCATACGACAACACCACCAACATGATCATGAAGGAATGCTTGGCTAGTTATTTTGCTAGTATGTTGCTTTGCTGTACGCGTCCATATGGGCATGTCGACATAGGCATATATGTCTTACAGGAACACCACCGAGTTACATATAGTATTCCTGGAGATTGACCCACTACGGGTTGTGGAAGTGTTACCAGTGCCTTATGGCCTACCAGACACTGTTGAACAACCACTGAGGGCTCACCCTCCCCACCCCTAACCCAAACATGTTTACTCACCAGCTTGCTTCCCATTAACCACAAGCCATACCTTAAAAGGAACTGTCAGTATATTTCTATTAACACCTTCACTTGGATACAGATAGTCACACCATTTTTTGTTATTCATTCCCTAAAGATGATTCCTGTAAAGGCATCAACAAGGAAACCTTATAAAGGTTGTAATTATTCAGTCAGGATAGAAGTGAGCAAGGGATTCGCATAGTATTTCTGGAATACTTTGACATCCATGCCACTACGGGGTCAGCCATGTTTTGTATGAGGGCATGGTAAACAAGTCTGTCAGTAAACATGGAAGTGGGAAGGGCAAAATCCCCTCAACAGAGGGTGGACCACTGCCTTACAGCCTACCAGACACTGTTAGAGGTACATGGCA
This sequence comes from Aplysina aerophoba, assembly GCA_949841015.1. Classification (NCBI taxonomy): domain Eukaryota; kingdom Metazoa; phylum Porifera; class Demospongiae; order Verongiida; family Aplysinidae; genus Aplysina; species Aplysina aerophoba. The sequence goes on from OX465034.1 coordinate 10,673,328, forward strand.
TTACTGTAATATGTACTTTGACATCCATGCCACTACGGGTCGGGAAGTGTTGTATGTGGACATGGTAAAGAGTCTGTGAGTAAACATATCTGGGAAGAGGAGGGGCAAAGAACACTGCCTTACCTGCCTAGCTACCAGATACTGTTGAACAACCACTGAGGGCTCACCCTCCCCACCCCTTCCCAAACATGTTTACTCACCAGCTTGCTTCCCATTAACCACAAGTCATACCTTAAAAGAACTGTCAGTATATTTCTATGCACACCTTCACTTGGATACAGATAGTCACACCATTGTTTCTTTAGTCATTCTCTAATGATGATGCCTCTGTATATAGGCATTGATGAAATGTTGGAAAGATTTGTAATTCTTCAGTCGGACTAGAAGTAAACTAATAATTTGCATGGTATTCCTTGAATACTTTGACATCCATGCCCACTAGGTGTTGGCCTTGTTTTGTATGAGCACATTGGTGTATCATAGGAACTTCTTAAGTTCTACCGAGTTACCTAGTATTCTGGAATACTTTGACACCCATGTCACTAGGGGTCGGCCATGTTTGTAGGACATTGGTGTGTCTTAGGAACTTCTTAAGTTCTACCGAGTTACATAGTATTCCGGGAATACTTTGACACCCGCGTCACTAAGGATTGGCCATGTTTGTAGGACATGGGTGTATCTTAGGCACTTCTTAAGTTCTACCGAGTTACATAGTATTCCGGGAATACTTTGACATCCATGTCACTAGGTGTCGGCCATGTTTGTAGGACATTGGTGTGTCTTAGGAACTTCTTAAGTTCTACCAAGTTACATAGTATTCCGGGAATACTTTGACACCCGTGTCACTAGGGGACAGCCATGTTTGTTGGACATTGGTGTATCTTAGGCACTTCTTAAGTTCTACCGAGTTACATAGTATTCCAGGAATACTTTGACTGATGTTTTCTCAGAATAAACATAAGCTTGTGCTATACTATTCCAGGAATACTATGTAGTCTTGCCTCAGCTATTCTGATGTTTTCTCAGAATAAACATAAGCTTGTGCTATACTATTCCAGGAATACTATGTAACTAGGCAGACCTTCCACGCTTACCTTGTGGAAAGGATCAATGCCAAAGTATTCCTGGAATACTATGTAACTTGGCAGAACTTAAGAAGTTCCTAAGATACACCCATGTCCTCACAACATGGCCAACCCCTAGTGACATAGATGTCAAAGTATTCCCGGAATACTATGTAACTTGGTTGAACTTAAGAAGTGCCTAAGATACACCAATGTCCTACAAACATGGCTGACCCCTAGTGACATAGATGAATAGCTGAGGCCAAGACTACATAGTATTCCTGGAATAGTATAGCACAAGCTTATGTTTATTCTGAGAAAACATCAGAATAGCTGAGGCAAGACTGGACACATATGTTTTTGTCCTATGAAAATGGCACACAGACTACCACACCTCCACACCTGACAGTGGTATTGCGTGACACTGGACTAGTGGATAGACCAGGGGAGTGAGTTACGGACTCTGTTAGTCTCGCACACCAACCGCTAACCCCTGACCCCTAACCCCTAACCCCTAACCCCTAACCCCTACCTTCCACATTTACTATTATTGTGCAATCGCAAAACCTTTCGTGATTGTGCAATAATAGTAAACATGGAAGATAGGGACTGGGACTCTATTAGTTGTTCGTCTGTGTCGTGTACAGTATAAGCATCATCTGGACCCAAACCTTCAGGGCCTGGAGAGTGCTTGCCCTGTTCCTCAGAGCTCCAGCCGCACACACCTGCTCTCACATGTATGTACCAGCACTCATTATTCAATGTAGACATTATTGAATGTACACTAATTTGTTTTATGCTGAAGAGTGTCCATCAGTTCAGTGTGTGTGTGTGTGTCCCTTTGTCGTTACTATGACAACAGCACCCTCTGCTGTATGCCCACCCTCTGCTGTATGCCCACCCTCTGCTGTATGCCCACCCTCTGCTCCGGTGCTGTGTATGAATATGGAGAGTGTTTACAGTGTCTACTGTGCTGGCACTGCCTAAGCTGGCACATGTTTGGGCAGCCATTGACTGCATTTGGAGGGTTGTGCATACACCGGGTACATTCCGGCCTGCTGTCATGACATTTCACGGTTGTTCATGGCCCCTTCCCTCCCCTCCCCTCCCCACCCAGCTGTACCTGCGAGAAACCACAGGGTCAGCAGTGGAGAAGCAGAGCACTGCCTGCAACAGGGACTGTTCCTTCTACTACTTTGGGGTGAAGGAACGGGCTAGCGGGACAGTCATTGGGGCCACCTCACCCCCCACAGTGTGTTGGATGTGTTAGTGTGTGTGGTGTGTGGGGAGACCCACCGACAGCACCGTCTGGTGGTGAGCCCTGTCACCAGTTCACTGAGGGGGACACCCCCCCTAGTCTCCTCTAGTGCAGCCATCATCTGGAGGAAAGAGTGGGGTCGGTGGATTAGTTTGTGCGGATGGTTTAATTAAAGGTTTGTTGATCAGTTTATGTTGTTGATGTGACTTGAGACCATGTTGAAGTGTTCACTAGGTGTGTGGAAGTACTCTGTTAGTGAATGAACTGTGTGGTAGTATATAAGGGTGAGTGAAACCCTTCATGCCCTATCAAACCCTTACATATGCTACCCAACTGCACTGACACTCACAATTATTGGTGGGAGAAGCCACTTATATATATATGCTACCCAACTGCACTGACACTCACAATATTGGTGGGAGAAGCCACAGTAGGTCCAGGATTCTGTAAGGAGACTAGTGTGGCTTCACATTATTAGTCTTTGTGAGCTACACTAGATTCTGTGAGAAGCCACAGTAGGTCCAGGATTCTGGACGATCACTACTGTGAGGTGTGACATCTTGTAGATGGTTTACAGTATCATTAGTATGGAGTGCATCGGTGGGGTTGTATCCACACAAGTTGACACAAGGTGTGTGTAGGCAAGGGGCCTTTTCTATATCATTATATAAACCACTTTGTACCCCCTTGGCATTCCTTGCAATTCTTACTGCTGTTTTGTCAGGTGCCCCATCCAATGTACGTAGGGTCACAAGGTGTTTCATTGCGTGGTGTTCCAATCCAATCCAATGTCACGCCGCCCATCCAATGTAGGGTCACAAGGTGTTTCACTGCATGGTGTTTCACTACAGGGTGGTAGCAGCCATAGCGGTGGTGAGTCACTGATGTGCCCTCATTTCTCAGTGGTTGGTTGCTCCCCATAGCAGTGTTGAGTGACTGTCCTCCTGTTTCCATCTCAGTTTATTGCATATAGTGGTATAGCACCCATATTATAGCAATGAGTCAGTGGCAGAAACAGCAGAATGGCAGAATGGTGGAAATGGCGAAAACTTTAAGACATGAAGACACAGTCATAGTACACCCCACCTCAGCACGTAGCAGGCTCCACCACTTACAGTAAATCCAACTGAATAAGTCCATCTTATCATGAATATTGCTCAACGCCATTGCAACAGCGAAATACTAACTTCTACATACAGTAATACAATTACTCAAACTAGTTAAGCTCCTAGCTACATGAAGTTCATTGAGTAGTTGAAGAACACCCAAATGAGGCAGCAAGTGCTTGCTTATGTGCTGGGTGAAGGGTAACAGTGTTTGCTAATGAGGCAGTTCGGGCAGCCATGATGGCATTGGGGATACCCAGGTGCTTCAGTTCTTCTCTCTCAGCCTACTTTGCATGGTCATGTTTACAGCTGTGCAGAAGCAATGAAAGGCCTTTTATTCATATTCTCCAAATAACAATACTACCTACCTATGCCTGCACTTTGTGGATACTGCACTTTGTGGGACGCTTTTTGAAATCCTTACCCTGTACGTATATAGTGTTCACCCGCAAGCACGTACTGTGTACATTAGAACATCGAGAGGGCCCCAACTTAGGTGGTATCTTCTCTGACACAGTGTGTTAGTGTGTGTAGAGTGATGACCACAAATTTCAGTTTGTGTAGCACCATCTTCCACCACCCACACAAGTGAATCAAAGGTGTGTCCATCCCACTGGGTGTTGTGAGCGCTTTCACTGCTGAATTCTGTCTATTGTGCAATCATTTCACCCACCACTTGAGTCCACTAGTGCAGTGTGTGTCAGGACTTGTGTACTGGTATAGAGCTGAATTGATAATCCTACAAAGTCTTTGTACATACTGTATGTACGTAGGTACGTATGTAGATATATAAATAGCATATGTCTAATATGTGTGGTGTGTGGGAGACCCACCGGCAGCACCGTCTGGTGGTGACTCCTGTCACCAGTTCACTGAGGGGGAGACACCCTCCAGTCTCCTCTACTGCAGGCAATGTCTGGAGGGGGAAGGAGAGGGAGGAATGCTTGCATGGTAGCATGCTTGAGTAAAACAGTAGGTCAGGAATGTGCTGTGTCAGCAGCAGTCAAGCCCTGCAAGGTCAGCAGGAAGAGGTCCTATCTCACTTGTAACCTTCAGCCTTTCTCTCCAGGCAAACACATAGCTACTATATACAGTCCTGTCAATCCTCAATGTGAAACCTGACATGTGAAGGATACTGCTGTGAAGAGATTGTGTACACTCACAGTGAAATGCATCCTGCACGTGGGTACCTACAGTAGCATTAGGGTCATAGGTCCCAGGTGCACATTGGGTCATGTTAACTAAATAACTGCAGCTGGCAGGTTCAATACTCACAGAAGCTACATACAGTAGCGGCTGGACAGGTGTGTGTGTGTGTGTGTGTGTGTGTGTGTGTGTGTGTGTGTGTGTGTGTGTGTGTGTGTGTGTGTGTATGTGTGCGTGTGTGTGTGTGTATGTGTGCGTGTGTGTGTGTGTGTGTGTGTGTGTGTGCGTGTGTGTGTGTGTGTGTGTGTGCGTGTGTGTGTGTGTGTGTGTGTGTGTGTGTGTGTATGTGTGCGTGTGTGTGTGTGCGCGTGTGTGTGTGGTAGTAGGACGTTCAATACTCACGAGCCCCTTCACTGTGTACACACACACCTATGTATGTAATACTGTGCTGTGAACACATGTATGTACGTACGTAAGTATGTAAGCTCTTGTGAAACTAAATTATTGCAAATTGTGCAATTTGAATAGTAATCACACAGGCCTATTCAAAGATATTAATCTGTATTTGTGAAAGCAAAGTCCAACAAACATTAATACATGATACATTGCATGTGTATACATAATATACATAAGCAGACAGCCATTTGTGAAAGTATAAATGTTAATTACTCTTCCGCTATACTCTGTCCATTTCCATAATTTTTGTCCCATGAAAATGGCACACAGACTACCACACCTCCACACCTGACAGTGGTATTGTGTGACATTGGACTAGTGGATAGACCAGGGGAGTGAGTTATGGACTCTGTTAGTCTCGCACACCAACCCCTAACCCCTAACCCCTAACCCCTAACCCCTAACCCCTACCTTCCACATTTACTATTATTGTGCAATCGCAAAACCTTTCGTGATTGTGCAATAATAGTAAACATGGAAGATAGGGGCTGGGACTCTATTAGTTGTTTGTCTGTGTCGTGTACAGTATGAGCATCATCTGGACCCAAACCTTCAGGGCCTGGAGAGTGCTTGCCCTGTTCCTCAGAGCTCCAGCTGCACACACCTGCTCTCACATGTACCAGCAGTCATTGTTCAATGTACACAATATTGAATGTACACTAATTTGTTTTATGCTGAAGAGTGTCCGTCAGTTCACTTAGTGTGTGTGTGTGTGTCTGTCAGTTTACTGTGTGGGTGTAATGAGTCCCTTTGTCGTTACTATGACAACAGCGCTGGTTTGTCTGTCTCCCTCCAGAGTCACCTCCTGAGGAGAGTTGATTTGTTCAGTTTGTGAGGGCAGTTGGAGGGGAGGGGCACTGTGAATGGGAGGGGCAGGGAGGGTTAGTAGGAACAGTTCCATGTTGCAAAGTAGCACTGCTAGCCCTCACACATGCCCCACACCACTGATGTCGGACCCATCTAGTGCAACGTCCAAAGCACTGAGTGTCACTGGTGTGTGGTGTAGTGGTGTATCCACCTCACCCCCCACAGTGTGGTGTGTGGGGAGACCCACCGACAGCACCGTCTGGTGGTGACTCCTGTCACCAGTTCACTGAGGGGGACACCCCCCCTAGTCTCCTCTACTGCAGTCATCATCTGGAGGGGGAGGGGTCAGTAGATTGGAGGGGGTGGGGTCAGTAGATTGGAGGGGGAGGGATCGGTAGATTGGAGGGGGTGGGGTCAGTAGTATGGAGGGGGAGGGGTCAGTAGATTGGAGGGGGTGGGGTCAGTAGATTGGAGGGGGAGGGGTCAGTAGATTGGAGGGGGTGGAGTCAGTAGTATGGAGGGGGAGGGGTCAGTAGATTGGTTTGTGAGGATGGGTTGAATTAAGGCATTGCCAACAGCTCTCAATTCCTGAAATGATGAAGTGTTCATGATTGTTGTGTGGAAGTACCTAAGCCAACCTGTCACTGCCAGCTACTGACGTCACGACATGCTGAAGCGAACCAATCATGTTCGATTTTACGTATGTAACTGTATGTACAGCTGCGCCATTGTTCACCGTCGACCTTTTGACCTTCCGCTATTGTGTAACCAATGCATATCCTCTATTCTAATGGCAATAGCAACGTACCACGGAGCTCACGTGAATTCTATAGCAACCACGGAGCTCATGTAAATTCAAATGCCAATTAGCAACCACGGACCTCATGTAAATTCAAATGCCAATTAGCAACCACGGAGCTCACCTGAATTCCAATGGCAATTAGCAACCACGGAGCTCACGTGAATTCTATATATAGCAACGGAGCTCACGTGAATTCTATAGCAACGGAGCTCACGTGAATTCTATGGCAACCACGGAACTCATGTGAATTCCAATGACCATTAGCATGTGAGCCTCCACAGTTCCAGTACTATGAAGCCCTTTCAATTTGATGCGTGGGAGGTGCAGCAGCAGGCTAATGTGGCTTCACAGTGGCATGCTACTCAGCAAACCTGCTGTACAAATGTATCCCCAGCATCGGTTTTGACTTACAGGACAAGCTAACACAATTACAACAGTTTCTCAAAACCTGTGCTATTGTTGCCTAGGTACAGACAGGTTTGCACACAACTACCTGCTCTTGTGTCAGTCACTGTGTGGACAATACTCAGTGGCTGGACTCACGGGGGAATCACTTATCTTGGTTATTAATACCAGGAGCGCATAACGAATGCCCTCCCTAACTTTACCTTCTAATTCTTTCAGTATGTGTATGCATACAAGCATTGTCCATTTGGCTGCTTACATCTCAACAGTCTGTACATTTGGTTTGCTGGGTGACAGAGGTACGTAGTTTGCGTTTCTGTATGCACTGAATGTGGTTACCTCCTGAGGAGAATCATGAGGTGATTGGATTTGTGAGGGCATTTGGAGGGGAGGGACACTGCGGAGGGGAGGGGCAGGGCAGGGGAGGGGCACAGTTAGCACACAACAAGCACATGTTGCACTGTGTGAGACAAGAGCACTTCACTTATACCCAGACCATTGGATGTATGATTTCATGTGGTAGTCTTGTGTGTCCACTGCACCCAGTCTGTGTGCACATGTGTGTAGGCCAGTGTGCAAAGGGTGTACAGACGACCTCCATGCAGCGAACCCCTTCACCAAGGACACCTTTGGGACTGTCACAGGGACACCCAAACTATCCTAACACTATCCTGTTTTCCTAACATATCCTGAACAGTGCTGTATTAGAAATATTTTCAAGGGTGCAAGGTAATGGTTTGAAGAAATACGGGGCTATGTCCCTCCTGCATGCCATACATTGCCATAATTATATAGTCTTCATTGTTTATGTTTATGGCGACTGCTCCCTATCAGTTTGTGTATATAGCTGAGAGCTATTCCCTGCTAGATTGTATTCATAACTTACAAATGAATTCATGACCCATGATTTGTACACTCTTCCCTTTACTATGACAACAGCACTGGGTTGTCTGTCTGTCTGTCTCCAGAGTTACCTCCTGAGGAGACTTGAGTTGTTCAGTTTGTGAGGGCAGTTGGAGGAGAGGAGCAGCTGTGTGTACTAGCAGGAGTAGTCCTGGCATTGTTGCAGTGGTGTAGTGGTGTACCCACCTCACTCCCCACAGTGTGTTGGTGTGTTAGTGTGTGTGGTGTGTGTGGACACCCACACTGTCTTGGTGGTGAGTTCTGTCACTAGCTTGCTGAGGGACACACCTCCTCCAGTCTCCTCTACTGCAGTCATCATCTGAAGGATGGGGGGGGGGGGGGGGATTAGTAGGTTGGGAGGGAAGGGGAAGGGGAATGACTTGTCTTGGGCATGAATTATACAAATGTAAAAGAAGTCTCTCTAGCTCTACAGACTATCTCTGGACCATCTTACTTCAGGGAAAGCTGTTTAAATGGTTTTGAAGGGTAGGCTTAAACCACACACACATGGTCACAGTGATGCAGACCAATGTAGCACATCATGGCAGCTTTAACATCTACGTAAAATAAACAGCTTTTCCTGAAGTACTGTAAGGTGATCCAGAGGATAGTCTGTACAGCTAGACTTCTTACATATGTATATTTTCATGCCCAAGACTGTTTGTGGAGAGTTGAAGCAAATAAAATAAATTGGCAGCTTCACAGGGAGTGCAGTTACGTGTAGCGGTGCAGCAGCAGTTGCTCTACTGGCAGCTCAGCCCCCCCCCCCCCCCTCCTCCCCTCCGAGCAGTCTGTATGCACACCACGTGTCCTCACCTCCACATCTCCCATTTCTTGTCTGCTGCTGGCACACACACTGGGTAGTGCTAGTGGTGTCCCTGGAGTTTTTAACAAAAATGAAGCCAGTAGTGAGGACTCTGGTATTTCTAGTAGACAAGTGTACCCCTGTTTGCATAGGTGAACTTCACGTGACCACATTCAGCCATGTGAAAGGGCCATAGGAATGTGCAAAAGCCCAGTTGCAGCATGCACTATGAATATGATTAGTGAACAGCAAGGGTGTGTGGGCAATAATGTGAACCCAGTAGTTTAAGCTGTACAAACAGTTTGTGTGATGTGTTGTTGATGGTACAGTACGGTAAGTCGTCGGTGTATACAGTGTGGTGTGTGTGCCTGTCCAGTATGTGCCCTACTTCCAAGACAGCAAGTCATTGAAGGTGTCTTCTCTCTCTGTCTTCATTACAAGGTTACTACGTATACGAATGAGACAATACCCACATGCAAATTGCTTGCAAGTTGCAATGCATAAACGTTTCATTATAGCCAATGCAAAGTGAACATTTGAAATTCAGGGTGTGCACAGCAGTCCATGCAGTGTGACAGTGTTTTCAATAAGGTTCAGTGTTCTAATTAGTTCAGTGTGTGGTGTGTGTGTGTGTGTGTGTGTGTGTGTGTGTGTGTGTGTGTGTGTGTCCATCTATTCACTGGTGCTCTTCTCTCGGCCAACGTGTGTGGGTGTAATGAGTCCCTTTGTCGTTACTATGACAACAGCACTAGGTTGTCTGTCTCCCTCCAGAGTGACCTCCTGAGGAGACTTGATTTGATCGATTTGTGAGGGCAGCTGGAGGGGTGGGGCACTGGGGAGGGGAGAGGTAGGGAGAGAGAGGTTCTTTGCAGCACAGTTTAGGTCGTCTACCATCTTGTCGAGATGGAAGACTGTTTTTTTAAGAGTTCGCCTGGCATGATATGTCGGTTGACGAAGCAGATCTTTAACGCGCTGAACAAGTGTGCAGGAGTGTTAGTGAGCATGAAGTCGTGTGTGAATCAGAGAAAATTTGCATCTGAATATCTTTGTCATCGCCGGGCAGGGCAAGAGGTGTCAAGATGTGTCGGCCTGGTGTCAGTGAGCGCTTCCTGTGATCTCTAATGGGCACATGTGAGCAGTGAAGCTCAAGTGTAATGTAGCAGCTGAGGCCAAGGCCTCTGTCAGTTGACAGTCAGCTTCGGTGAACTGCTACTGGGATCTTGCTCGTTGTGGCCAGTGGACACTGATAAAGGTATTGTAAGCAAGAGTGCCTGTAGTAGGGCACTGTGTCTTTGTGTGGGAGGTGACTGTGAGCTTTTCCTGTTCACTGCCACTGGACATACGTATGTACGTACATTGGCACTCTCGGAGTGGAAGGCACTTGCCAACTTGTACTTCATGGTGGTATAGCAGCCATATAGCAGTGGTGAGTGAGTGATGTGTCCTCATCTGTCAGTGTTTATTGCATATGGTGGTATAGCAGCCATATAGCAGTGGTGAGTGAGTGATGTGTCCTCATCTGTCAGTGTTTATTGCATATGGTGGTGTAGCAGCCATATAGCAGTGGTGAGTGAATGATGTGTCCTCCTCCCTCAGTGTTTATTGCATATGGTGGTATAGCAGCCATATAGCAGGGTGAGTGAGTGATGTGTCCTCCTCAATCAGTGTTTATTGCATTATGGTGGTATAGCAGCCATATAGCAGGGTGAGTGCTGTAGCAACCAGCTGGTCTCATCTTCTGAAACAAAGCCTCTGTTCTTCCAGGAGAATTCACCTCTACTTTCCTCTGCTTCCTCCTTGGGCCAAGGAGGGCTCTGCAGTGGACGTGGAACACAGTTCCTGCACAAAACACAAGCAAAATCACCTTATTCATTTCTTCCTTCAGTGCCAACAGTTTCTGAGAATTCACTGGTGGGGCAAGCATAACGAGGAGCCAAACTTATACCTGTTCATGAAACCCTACACAGAGCAGGAGTAATAATAGATACAAAGGCAATTAATTAAAGTGCCATAGCAATGAAGCATTGTTCACCAAGCAGCTGTGTACTTGCGTAATGTGACACAGTGGCATTACAGAAGGTCCTTTATGCCTTATGTTATGCCACCGTGTGTGTCATGGCATACAAGGAAGTGGGTGTGGTGAGGGGGAGGAATTGCAGGGAACTGACTTGTTTGCGGTTAATTTATACTCCCATGAGTGGGTCACTTAAGGCTAACGGCAAGCTGTAGTGCTCTGCATACAACATCAGAAATCCTTACACTGAGTACAAGTGGCTTTATACAGCAGGATGACAGTGGTAAATTAGCGGGAATGTCTGTAGGATGTGACAGGTCATGAATAAACTAGGCACTAAATGCTAAACCCTCCGAGCAAGGATCTATGGCTATATTATAGAAAGTTTCAGTATCCCAATCTTATGTTATTTAGAAGTTATATAGGACCATATCTTCCTTCAGGCGAACGATTGCACGTAGTGGAGATCAACGTCCAGTCATGAAGATGCGCATGTTTGCTATATAGTGTCGCGCCAAACACAATGGCAAAGCCTGTAACAAAAACACCACGTGGTTGAGAGCAATGTCACTTGAATGGATATATGCTTGGGTGCCTGCGAGGGCAAGCAAAATGGCCATCAGGTGCACCGATACGGCTGCCAATCAAATTCTGTAGCTTCGTGAAGAGGCTGTTTCACGAAAGAACATGTTATAAATCAAGCGATTGCAGCGCTGAGGTGATCCACAGGTCTTCTTGGCTGATTCGATACTGTTTGGAAAAATATAGAACCGGACACACACACACACACACACACACACACACACACACACACACACACACACACACACACACACACACACACACACACACACACACACACACACACACACACACACACACACACACACACACACACACACACACACACACACACACACACACACACACACAGACACACACACACACACACACACACACACACACACACACACACACACACACACACAAACACACAGACTAACAAGAGCAGGCCGACTCCCAGAAGGTGACGGTGAAGTCCTCTCTGTCAAAGTTGATGTAGAAGCCCATCATGGCGATGGCCCCAATGACTGTCCCGTGAGTACGCCATCCCATTGTCACCCAAAGCAGTGCTGCAGCTCATAACATTGTTACTTAACCCTCTTTAGGGGGCACATGGGAATGCAGAGCCAACAGGAGGAGGTATGTGACTCTACTCACTAGGGAATGGTTGACATTCACCTTGCCATACATAACAGTGAATGTCATGGCAGCCGGCCGGAATGCCCCGGTGTAGGCACAATAATAATTGAGTAACAGGAGTAATAATATGGTAGGGAATGGGTGAATAGCATGGACTAGAGTAGAATGTGCCTCTGTCACTTCCATACATGCATGGGACACATGGGTGATAGGGGGGTAGTTAAGGTGGGTTCAGGATAGGGTACTTTGCCCACTGTGAATATGATTAACAAAGAGTCCTAGCACATTGCCCACTGTGAATATGATTAACAAATTAAAGAGTCCTAGCACATTGCCCACTGTGAATGTGATTAACAAAGAGTCCTAGCACATTGCCCACTGTGAATGTGATTAGCAAAGAGTCCTAGCACATTGCCCACTGTGAATGTGATTAACAAAGAGTCCTAGCACATTGCCCACTGTGAATGTGATTAGCAAAGAGTCCTAGCACATTGCCCACTGTGAATGTGATTAGCAAAGAGTCCTAGCACATTGCCCACTGTGAATGTGATTAGCAAAGAGTCCTAGCACATTGCCCACTGTGAATGTGATTAACAAAGAGTAGCACATTGCCCACTGTGAATGTGATTAGCAAAGAGTCCTAGCACATTGCCTACTGTGAATGTGATTAACAAAGAGTAGCACATTGCCCACTGTGAATGTGATTAGCAAAGAGTAGCACATTGCCCACTGTGAATGTGATTAGCAAAGAGTCCTAGCACATTGCCCACTGTGAATATGATTAACAAATTAAAGAGTCCTAGCACATTGCCCACTGTGAATGTGATTAACAAAGAGTCCTAGCACATTGCCCACTGTGAATGTGATTAGCAAAGAGTCCTAGCACATTGCCCACTGTGAATGTGATTAGCAAAGAGTCCTAGCACATTGCCCACTGTGAATGTGATTAGCAAAGAGTCCTAGCACATTGCCCACTGTGAATATGATTAACAAAGAGTCCATATTGCCCACTGTGAATATGATTAACAAAGAGTCCATATTGCCCACTGTGAATATGATTAACAAAGAGTCCATATTGCCCACTGTGAATATATATGACTAGCAAAAATCCTAGGTTGCATTTGGGAACATTGTCGCAATTAGCACTTTGAAATAAGCCTATCCATGGCCTTTAATTGTTCCAGTTCGCACCTTTTTCGCTTTTTTTTATCGATGTGTGCTAATACATAAGATAGGAGCTGCCATTTTGAATTGGGGACATTACTAAATAGACGTCACTACCATGACATCTGATATCCTGTGCTGTACTTGTGATACAGGATCACAGTGCAGTATTTGGAATATGACTTCAATGTTGTGTTGTACATGCCAGCAATAAATGCAGCGTGTCTTGTTATTGTTTAGAACAGGTTACAAGTGAAGTGCAGCTCCATGTAGTGTGTGTGTGCGTGTGTGACGGGTTATGTTCGTTCTCTGGTCCTGCCCCTTTCTGAGCCAATCTTTGTTAGTCCCTTTGTGGTTACTATGACAACAGCACTGCATTGTCTGTCTCCCTCCAGAGTGACCTCCTGAGGAGACTGGAGTTGTTCCATTTGTAAGGGTAGTCGGAGGGGCGGGGCACTGGGAAGGGGAGGGGCAGGGATAGATGTGTCAGTAGGAACAGTTCCATGTTGTAGAGTAGCACTGCTAGCCCTCACACCACTGTTGACGGCCCCATCTAGTGCAACGTCCAAAGCACTAAGTGACAGTGGTGTGTGGTGTAGTGGTGTACCCCACCTCACCCCCCACAGTGTGTTGTGTGGTGTACCCCACCTCACCCCCCCACAGTGTGGTGTAGTGGTGTACCCCACCTCACCCCCCCACAGTGTGGTGGGTGTGCTAGTGTGTGTGGTGTGTGGGGAGACCCACCGACAGCACTGTCTGGTGGTGACTCCTGTCACCAGTTCACTGAGGGGGACACACCCTCCAGTCTCCTCCACTGCAGTCATCATCTGGAGGGACAGAGGAGGGGTCAGTAGATTGGAGGGGGAGGGGTCAGTAGATTGGTTTGTGAGGATGGTTTTTAAGGGTTTGTTGACCAGTTTATGTTGTCGATGTGACTTCAGACCATGTTGAAGTGTTTGGGAGGTCACGAGGACCTTATTGAAAGTGACATAGCAAGCTGCACTGCTAGTGTCGTATGGCGTGCTTGTTTGCTATCACAAGTGAGCTCTTGTTTTCATCCATTTTTTCAGTATGTATGCTTACAAGCATTGGCCATTTGGCTGCTTACATCTCAACAGCCTACACATTTGGTTTGCTGGGTGACAGGGTTGACTGACACTCTGTGTGACAGAGGTAGTTTGTGTTTCTGTATGCAGTGAATGTGGTTACCTTCTGAGGAGAATCATGAGGTGACTGGATTTGTGAGGGCAGTCGGAGGGGTGAAGCACTGGGGAGGGGAGGGGCACTGTAGAGGGGTGGGGCACTGTAGAGGGGAGGGGAAGGGCAGGGCAGGGAGAGGGGCACAGTTAGTACACAACAAGCACATGTTGCACTGTGTGAGACAAGAGCACTTCATTTATACCCAGACCATTAGATGGGCGGGGTACTGGGAAGGAGAGGGGCAGAGAAGGGCGGGTCAGTAGGAACAGTTCCATGTTGCAGAGTAGCACTGCTAGTCCCCACACCACTGTTGACGGCCCCATCTAGTGCAACGTCCAAAGCACTGAGTGACACTGGTGTGTGTTGTAGTGGTGTACCCCACCTCACCCCCCACAGTGTGTTGGGTGTGCTAGTGTGTGTGGTGTGTGGGGAGACCCACCGACAGCACCGTCTGGTGGTGATTCCTGTCACCAGTTCACTGAGGACGACACACCCTCCAGTCTCCTCCACTGCAGTCATCATCTGGAGGGGGCGGGGCAGTAGATTGGTTTGTGAGGATGGTTTTAATTAAGGGTTTGTTGATCAGTTTATGTTCTTGATGTGATATTGATGTGACTTCAGACCATGTTGAAGTGTTTGGGAGGTCACGAGGACCTTATTGAAAGTGACATAGCAAGCTGCACTGCTAGTGTCGTATGGCGTGCTTGTTTACTATCACAAGTGAGCTCTCGTTTTCATCAATTTTGTGTTCTGGTACACAAGCATTGGCCATTGGGCTGCTTACATCATTTGGTTTGCTTGGTGACGGGTAGTTTGCGTTTCTGTATGCACTGAATGTGGTTACCTCTTGAGGAGAATCATGAAGTGACTGGATTTGTGAGGGCAGTTGGAGGGGCGTGGCACTGTAGAGAGGAGAGGTACTGTAAATGGGAGGGGCACTGTGGAGGGGAGGAGCACAGATAGCACATAGCGGTATTGTATTGATACCATTCCGGTATATATTGTATGTTTGTCATACCGGAAACCGGATATCGATTATACCGTGAAATAAGCATTTAGCCTCAGCATAATATTCTATACTACGTGGTATAGTAGTATAGATTATCTATGGCCTCAGTAACATTTGGAGCTGTAGCTCACAAGCAAGATCTTAATTAAGCTCCTAAGCAACATTATCCTTCTTGAACCTCTCTGTGCACAACATTCGTTCGTTGGGTAGATGGCGAAATGGTAACAAAGACGATTTTAACGGGATGAACAGAAGCCTCCAGGTCGTCCATTTTGTTTTGTAGATGTTTCTGCACCGGTCGTAAAATATCCTTCAAGAGTCAGTAGCGTTGTGTGTAGCGTACAAACAAAAAGGCGCAAAATGGAAGAAGCTCACAGACACAGTAACTTATTTTATTGCTAAGGATTCTCTTCCTACATACACGTGCGGTTGAGAAAATGTTATTTTATATGTTAAAAGGTCTTATGAACTTTGCAGCATGTTATTGAGAGGAGCTTGCAACTCAGCTACTCCAGTAGTAGGTATGTAGTAATATCGCAATATTTTTTCAAGAAATACCGAGGTACTATATTTATCAATACCGCCCCTACTTATACTCGGACCATGGGTTGTCTGTTTGCATGGAGAACCAAAAATGGATGGGCACACACTGGTCAGACCACTGGCTAATTAATCACAATCAGCAGACTGCACATTGCCCACTGTGAATATGATTAGCAAGGAGTCCAGCACATCACCCACTGTGAATATGATTAGCAAGGAGTCCAGCACATCACCCACTGTGAATATGATTAGCAAGGAGTCCAGCACATCACCCACTGTGAATATGATTAGCAAGGAGTCCAGCACATCACCCACTGTGAATATATGATTAGCAAGGTCCTAGCACACAGGGGTCGAACCCGGATTAATCCGGATTAAAATCCGGGTTACAACTAGTCTAGCTGCTAGACCCTACTTTGTCTTCGCGCGTGGGGGCGGAAGAAAAGTAGGGTCTAGCAGAATGTGTAAATTCCACACCTCGCGCCGACCAATGAAATCGCTGCTGCACCATTTCACTGCAGACAAAGTAGGGTCTAGCAGCTAGACTAGGTTACAACCCTGCTGGCGATGTGGGTTCGACCTAGTCTCGTACCCGACCCTGTCCGCCGGCCGCCATTTTATTCGCCGCCTCCCAGGGTCTGGAAAAGACTGCACCCAAAACCGTTGCACGGTCCTAGCCTAACACGGACCAATTAGGCCCTTTGTGACGTCATTTGCGGTCGCATGAATATCGTTATTGTAATTGAATGACAGAGCTGGAGGCAAATCGCGTAGGTAGACGCTTCTTGTGCGAAGCAGCACCCCTCAGGAGGCAAACGCAAAAGACCAGTTCTTCCAACAAGCGATCAAAGACGCCCAGGACGACACGGTGATCATGATATTGACTAGTCTCGTACCTGACCCTGTCCGTTGCCGCCATTCTATTTGCAGCCGCCCAAGTGTCTTTCATAGCGTGTTGGAAGAACTGCTCTTTTTGCATCTGCCTCCTGAGGGTTGATGGTTTGCGTAAAAAGTGTTTACGTAGGCTCTGCTTTCAGCACCGGCATTTTCAAGTACAATAACGATATTCATGCGACCGCAAATGACGTCACAAAGGGCCTAATTGGCCCGTGTTAGGCTAGGACCGTGCAACGGTTTTGGGTGCAGTCTTTTCCAGACCCTGGGACACGGCTGTTTCGGAGCGGCAACTTAGTTTTCTCGAGTCGGAATTGGGATCGGGACCGAGACTGGGGCCATGGAAGACCACATGTTCGTTTTTACCATTTTTCTCTTCCAAGACTTTAGCAAGAGACAAATGACCAAGCTTGGACATAGAACTGATAACAGGCAAGTGTACTTTAGTCTAAAAAGTAAGCTTTATGCTCTCTCGGCAGCAAAGTGCGTGTCTCTCTCTCTGCAAGTAATCGCTCCATAGCACACCTCTCCCAGTTTTCCAGCTAGTGTGCTACACATCAAAGGAAAGTCAGGTAAGCACAGAACATTGCCCTATATGGCTCATTCTACTGTCCTTTCCGTAAATCGTGTTTTGAACGGGTTTATTTTAGCAACATTAACTCATGTTTCAGCCTTTTTTCTTTGGAGACTACAGTTAAGAGACAAGTAACAAGCCATGAACGTAGAAGTGATGCAAAGCAAGTAAACTTTAGTCTATGTGTACATGTAGCACACTAGCTAAAAACTGGGAGAAGAGTACTATGGAGTGATTACCTGCAGAGAGAGAGAAACGCATTTAGCTGCCGAGAGAGCATAAAGCTTACTTCTTAGACTAAAGCACACTGGATTCGTATCATTTCTACATTAATGGCTTGTTACTTGTCTCTTAACTGTAGTCTCTAAAGAGAAAAAGGCTAAAACACCAATTAATGTTGCTTAAATAAACTCGTTCAAAACACCAGTTACGGAAAGGGCAGTAGAATGAGCCATATAGAGCAATGTTCTGTGCTTACCTGACTTTCCTTTGATATGCAGCAGACTAGCTGGAAAACTGGGAGAAGAGTACTATGGAGCGATTACTTGCAGAGAGAGAGATACGCATTTGGCTACCGAGAGAGTATAAAGCTTACTTTTTAGACTAAAGCACACATCCTTTGCATCATTTCTACATTCATGGCTTGCTACTCGTCTCTTAACTGTAGTCTCTAAAGAGAAAAAGGTTAAAACATCAATTAATGTTGCTTAAATAAGCCCGTTCAAAACACGAGTTACGGAAAGGGCAGTAGAATGAGCCATATAGGGTAATGTTCTGTGCATACCTGACTTTTCTTTGATATGCAGCACACTAGCTGGAAAACTGGGAGAAGTGTGCTATGGAGCAATTACTTGCAGAGAGAGAGACACGAATTTTGCTGCCGAGAGAGCATAAAGCTTACTTTTTAGACTAAAGCACGCTTGCTTTGCATCATTTCTACCTTCATGGCTTGTTACTTGTCTCTTACTTGTAGTCCCCGAAGAGAAAAAGGCTAAATACTTTGCGAGTTAAGTTCCTCGAGGAATTCAAATCCCTCGTTCTCGGTTTCCAAATCAAAACTAAGTTGCCGCCATTTGTATTATGCGAAACAGCCGTAGTCTCGTCCCCAGTCCACTTCCGGCCGCCATCTTTAATGGGGCTCGAAAGGTGGTCTGGCACATTTAGTCGAAAAGCTTGGCACTGCAGAACGATATCGTTCTGCCCAATCAGATTGCCAGAAAATGACGCGTCACTACGCGTAATAACGAGCGGCGTTCTACGAGCATCAATCCTGGATATACCGAGGCTTGACGTTAAGGGAGTCGCAGTAGAGCTTGTGAACGATGCCATCAAGCATGCTTTCCTTACTCTTGGATACGCTGCAGCTACGAGCGACCAAGATAAGGCGGTTCGGGAGTTCCTAGAGTGCAAGGATGTTTTCGTTTCCTTACCAACAGGCGAAGGCAAATCCCTGTGCTTCGCCACACTAGCTGTGTTTGACTTCCTTAAACACCATCTCACAGTCTGTACTGGCAGCCGGACGGGACGGTACCGGGTTCGAAGCGGCCACGTCACAAGTCGTCTAGTCACGTGATGTCTCTGACGTACCTTACGAATGCCAAGCTTTTCGACTAAATGTGCCAGACCACCTTTCGAGCCCCATTAAAAATGGCGGCCGGAAGTGGACTGGGGACGAGACTAAAACAGCCGTGGGGAGGCGGCGAATAAAATGGCGGCCGGCGGACAGGGTCGGGTACGAGACTAGGTTCGACCCACATTATCCGGGTTACAAGCGTGTTAAAAATGGCGGCGCGCGGACTGACATGGACCGGCGAAGAAGTGGTGGCCCTTTTGGACGTATGGTCAGATGCAGCTGTTCAGTGGAATGGTACTGCGTAAGAGCTCTTGCCTCTGCAGAACATGTTGTAACTCGTTCACCAAATGCGCGAAAGTAGCGCGACTTACGCGAAAATTTGTTTTAAAATCGGCGTCATTTCAGCCTGGCACAATGTCCTGATAGAGCAATGCACTCCTTGGCTTCGTCCAGACTCTTCTTTCCAGCCGATTCCCTTGAAGTAGACGAAGCGCCGCCGAAATAGCAACGTGAGAGGTCAAGCGCCACTGCGCTACCACGACTGCAAGCTCAATGTTTTGCTGCTATCCTCCGTCTTCTAGCTCGTGCAAGGCGTAATCTCCTCCAGCGCAGCCAGAAAAAGAAGTGCTTCGTTGAACGCCATTTTCTCGACAACCGGATTTCCCACGTACGACGTCACGTAGCTATATTGCCGTGTGAACGCACATCTGGGTCGAACCCGGATTCGATCCGGATCGCGAATCCGGATTAAGGGGTCCGTGTGAAAGGGGTGCACTACAACACTGCCGAGACTGCTAGTACACATAGTGCTAATCTGGATTGGAATCTGGATCCCAATCCGGATTAACAGTGGTCATGTGAATGGGGGGCAAATGTGAACGTGCTAATCCGGATTCGACCCGGATCGAATCCGGATTAAGCGGTCCATGTGAAAGGGGTGGTGGTGTACCCCACCTCACCCCCCACAGTGTGTGAGTGTGCTAGTGTGTGTGGTGTGTGGGGAGACCCACCGACAGCACCGTCTGGTGGTGACTCCTGTCAACAGTTCACTGAGGGGGACACACCTTCCAGTCTCCTCTACTGCAGTCATCATCTGGAGGGGGGGAGAGCAGTAGATTGGAGGGGGAGGGGTCAGTAGATTGGAGGGGAGGGGTCAGTAGATTGGAGGGGGAGGGGTCAGTAGATTGGAGGGGGAGGGGTCAGTAGATTGGAGGGGGAGGGGTCAGTAGATTGGAGGGGGTGGGGTCAGTAGATTGGTTTCTGTGGATGGTTCTAAAGGGGTTTTGAATGGTTGGCATAGAGCACACACAGAGCTTACAGTGAGCCAGTAGCACCTTGCTGCAGATTATGCATACAGTTTTTACATACATACGTATTTCTTGAAGTAAGGAGGTCCAGAGGGTGGTCTATCTAGCTAGACCTCCTTTACATTTGTATAATTTATGTCCAAGACTGTTTGTGGAGAGTTGTAATGGAGAACAACTTACCAAATCGGCACCCCAAGGAGTACTTGCATGTAGTGTTGTTTCAGCAGTCGGTCTACTGGCAGCTCAGCCCCCCTCCCCTCCCCTGCAGTCTGTGTGCACACCACATGTCCTCACCTCCTCATCTCCCATCACTTGTCTGTTGCTAGCACACACACTGGATAGTGCTAGTGGTGCCTCTGGAGTTGGCTACAAAAGTGTCTCAGGTAGGGAGGACACTGGTCTTTATACAGTGCTACCAAATATGGAGTCATACAGTAGCAGTGTGAGTGGGTGGCGATGGCCTCCACTGTTTGCATTGGTATACATGGGAGTTCCAGAGTCATAAGATTTTCAAAATTGCATGCAGCACCCACTATGAATATGATTACTGCAGAGTGACATTCTCTGTTATGTATGGCAAGGTGAATGTCAACCATTCCCTAGTGAGTAGAGTCACATACCTCCTCCTGTCGGCTCTGCATTCCCATGTGCCTTCTAAAGAGGGTTAAGGATCGAAGTTATGAGACGATGACCTCCTCTCTCCAGTACCACTGTTTGCATTTGTGTGTACTTCACATGACCACATTCCTACTCTACTGGAAAGTGGAATGTGCCAAAGCAGCTGCAGCACCCACTATGAATATGATTAGTGCAGAGTTGTGTCTTGTGTTCAATCATGTGTAACCCGGTGCGGGTGCAGGCTGTACAAACAGTTTGTGTGGTGTGTTGTTCATGGTGGTAAGTCCTCAGTTTATATAGTGTGGTGTGTGTGCCTGTCCAGGATGTGCCCTTCTACCAATGTGAGCATTACTTCACTTGTACCAGCACCACCAGCTGTGTGTGACTTCAGTATTGTACAAGTCACATGCCTCCGGCTGTCGGCTCTACATTCCTATGTGTCTATTGCAAGAGGATTAAGTAAGGTTGTGAGCTGTTGTTGATGGTGAATGTCAACCATTCCCTAGTGAGTAGAGTCACATACCTCCTCCTGTCAGCTCTGCATTCCCATGTGCCCCCTAAAGAGGGTTAAGTAACGAAGTTATGAGACGATGGCCTCCTCTCTCCAGTACCACTGTTTGCATTTGTGTGTACTTCCTCCTCCTCCTGTCGGCTCTGCATTCCCTTGTGAGCTGTTATGTACGGCCAGGTGAATGCCAACCATTCCCTAGTGAGGAGAGTTATATGCCTCCTTGTGTCAGGTAGTGAGGACTCTGGCCTTTATACAGCTACGTACCAAATATGGTCCAGGCTGTACAAACAGTTTGTGTGGTTTGTTGTTCATGGTGAGCTCAGTTTATATAGTGTGGTGTGTGTGCCTGTCCAGGATGTGCCCCCTTCTGCCAATGAAAGCACTACAATAATACTTCACTTGTACTGGCACCACCAACTGTGTGTAGCTGCAGTGTTGTAGTGGTGTACCCCATCTCACACCCCACAGTGTGGGTGTGCTAGTGTGTGTGGTGTGGGGGGAGACCCACCAACAGCACTGTCTGGTGGTGACTCCTGCCACTAGTTCACTGAGGGGGACACACCCTCCAGTCTCCTCTACTGCAGTCTCTTCATCCTGCTGTGCTGCTCTCCATCATCCTGTCAGTAACACTGGGGAAGGGGGGGAGGGGAGGGGCAGGGAAGGCAGGGTTAATTAGTAGGAACAGTTCCATGTTGTAGAGTAGCACTCACACATGCCCATTTAAAGCATTTGCTCTCTCCTGGATCCATCTCATAAATGATGGCCAGAGGACTGAAGTCTATTGGCTTTTATGCTCACTTCTGGCTTCAAAGATTAAAAGATTACTACATACATGTATATGCAGCACAGGTTCACTTCGAATAAAAGATTAAAAGATTAAAAGATATGACAATGTATGCAGGATGCGCGTGTCATTATGTTGTGTGTGTTAATCTTTTAATCTTTTAATCACACACATTAGGTAATCGGCGGGAAACGCTTGACTAAATAATGGAGTGAACGACGACGACCAGCGAGACCATAGAAACATACTTTGCTTTGCTGGCCACGGACAAGAGATGCAGCTGAATCTTCTAGGTCGTCTACCATCTTGCCGAGATGGGTTTTTGAAGAGTTTGCCTGGCACGAAATGTCAGTTGACGAAGCAGATCTATAATGCACTTAACAAATGTGCAGGAGTGTTTGTGAGCATGGAGTCAGGTGCGAATCAGAGAAATCTGCATTTGAACATCTTTGTCATCTCCGGGCAGGACAAGAGGTGTCAAGATGTGTCCGCCTGGTGTCAGTCAGCGCTTCCTGTGATCTCCAATGGGCACTTGTGAGCAGTGAAGCTCAAGTGTAATGTACCAGCTGAGGGAAAGGCCTTCGTCAGTTGATAGACAGCTCCAGTGAACTGCTACTGGGATCTTGCTCGTTGTGGCCAGTGGACACTGATAAAGGTATTGTAAGCAGGAGTGCCCGGAGTAGGGCACTGTGTCTTTGTGTGGCAGGTGACTGTGAGCATTTCCCGTTAACTGCCACACATACGTATGTACGTATGTACATTGGCATTCTCGGAGTGGAAGGCACTTGCACAACTTGTACTTTGTGGTGGTACAACAGCCATATAGCAGGGGTGAGTGAGTGAGTGATGTCCTCCTCCCTCAGTGTTCATTGCATTATGGTAATACAGCAGCCATATAGCAGTGGTGAGTGCTGCTGTCCTTCAGTCCTCCCTCAGTGTTCATTGCACATGGTGGTACAGCAGCCATATAGCAGTGGTGAATGCTGCTGTCCTTGTGTTCATTGCATATGCTAATACAGCAGCCATATAGCAGTGGTGAATGTTGCTGTCCTTCAGTCCTCCCTCAGTGTTCATTGCATTATGGTGATACAGCAGCCATATATAGCAGTGGTGAGTGCTGCTGTCCTTCAGTCCTCCCTCGGTGTTCATTGCATTATGGTGGTACAGCAGCCATATAGCAGGGTGAGTGCTGCTGTCCTTCAGTCCTCCCTCAGTGTTCATTGCATTATGGTGGTACAGCAGCCATATAGCAGTGGTGAGTGCTGCTGTCCTTCAGTCCTCCCTCAGTGTTCATTGCATTATGGTGGTACAGCAGCCATATAGCAGGGTGAGTGCTGCTGCCCTTCAGTCCTCCCTCAGTGTTCATTGCATTATGGTGGTACAGCAGCCATATAGCAGGGTGAGTGCTGCTGCCCTTCAGTCCTCCCTCAGTGTTCATTGCATTATGGTGGTACAGCAACCATATAGCAGGGTGAGTGCTGCTGCCCTTCAGTCCCTCAGTGTTCATTGCATTATGGTGGTACAGCAGCCATATAGCAGGGTGAGTGCTGCTGCCCTTCAGTCCTCCCTCAGTGTTCATTGCATTATGGTGGTACAGCGGCCATATAGCAGGGTGAGTGCTGCTGCCCTTCAGTCCTCCCTCAGTGTTCATTGCATTATGGTGGTACAGCGGCCATATAGCAGGGTGAGTGCTGCTGCCCTTCAGTCCTCCCTCAGTGTTCATTGCATTATGGTGGTACAGCAGCCATATAGCAGGGTGAGTGCTGCTGCCCTTCAGTCCTCCCTCAGTGTTCATTGCATTATGGTGGTACAGCAGCCATATAGCAGTGGTGAGTGCTGCTGTCCTTCAGTCCTCCCTCAGTGTTCATTGCATTATGGTGATACAGCAGCCATATAGCAGTGGTGAATGCTGCTGTCCTTGTGTTCATTGCATATGCTAATACAGCAGCCATATAGCAGTGGTGAATGCTGCTGCTGTCCTTCAGTCCTCCCTCAGTGTTCATTGCATTATGGTGGTACAGCAGCCATATAGCAGGGTGAGTGCTGCTGTCCTTCAGTCCTCCCTCAGTGTTCATTGCATTATGGTGGTACAGCAGCCATATAGCAGGGTGAGTGCTGCTGTCCTTCAGTCCTCCCTCAGTGTTCATTGCATTATGGTGATACAGCAGCCATATAGCAGTGGTGAGTGAGTGAGTGATGTCCTCCTGTGAACTGCCCCTGCAATCTTGTACTGCTGTACTGTGGCAGTGAGCACTGCTGTACTGTGGCAGTGAGCACTGCTGTACTGTGGCAGTGAGCACTGCTGTACTGTGGTAGTGAGCACTGCTGTACTGTGGTAGTGAGCACTGCTGTACTGTGGTAGTGAGCACTGCTGTACTGTGGTAGTGAGCACTGCTGTACTGTGGGAGTGAGCACTGCTGTACTGTGGCAGTGAGCACTGCTGTACTGTGGCAGTGAGCACTGCTGTACTGTGGTAGTGAGCACTGCTGTACTGTGGTAGTGAGCACTGCTGTACTGTGGTAGTGAGCACTGCTGTACTGTGGTAGTGAGCACTGCTGTACTGTGGGAGTGAGCACTGCTGTACTGTGGCAGTGAGCACTGCTGTACTGTGGGAGTGAGCACTGCTGTACTGTGGTAGTGAGCACTGCTGTACTGTGGTAGTGAGCACTGCTGTACTGTGGCAGTGAGCACTGCTGTACTGTGGCAGTGAGCACTGCTGTACTGTGGTAGTGAGCACTGCTGTACTGTGGTAGTGAGCACTGCTGTACTGTGGTAGTGAGCACTGCTGTACTGTGGTAGTGAGCACTGCTGTACTGTGGTAGTGAGCACTGCTGTACTGTGGCAGTGAGCACTGCTGTACTGTGGTAGTGAGCACTGCTGTACTGTGGCAGTGAGCACTGCTGTACTGTGGCAGTGAGCACTGCTGTACTGTGGTAGTGAGCACTGCTGTACTGTGGTAGTGAGCACTGCTGTACTGTGGTAGTGAGCACTGCTGTACTGTGGTAGTGAGCACTGCTGTACTGTGGTAGTGAGCACTGCTGTACTGTGGTAGTGAGCACTGCTGTACTGTGGTAGTGAGCACTGCTGTACTGTGGTAGTGAGCACTGCTGTACTGTGGTAGTGAGCACTGCTGTACTGTGGTAGTGAGCACTGCTGTACTGTGGTAGTGAGCACTGCTGTAGTAGGCATCATCTCATTACTTGACACATAGCATGAAGTGCAAGCTCATGTTCGTTCTCTGCCCCTTTCTCAGCCAATTTTTGTTAGTCCTTTTGTCGTTACTATGACAACAGCACTAGGTTGTCTGTTAGTTAGCATGGAGAACCAAAAATGGATGGGCACACACTGGTCAGACCATTAGTCTAATTAATCAACAACACAGTCACTATCAGTAGACTGCTCATATGCACACCATATTCACTCCCTCCCCTTGCCACTGTGAAAACGATTAGCAGAGTCCTAGTAGTACATTGCCACTGTGAATATGATTAGTAAGGAGTCCTAGCACATTGCCCACTGTGAATACGATTAGCAAGAACAGAAGCAGGTCAGCATATTCAAACTCACACACACACACACACACACACACACACACACACACACACAAGCATGTTGGAAGGTCTCTGCCAGTTTTTCTCCCCACGACACAAACCTTGCTCATATCATCAGTGCACTGCACAGTACAGAAGGTTACAAGAACAGCTGAACATGATGCTAGTTTCTTCTCATGTGCAACAACAAGAGCCTGGTCAACTTTGTTCTACCAGTGACTTGGTGATATGGTGGTGATATTGTATGATGATGATGGTAGATTCTGTGCTGTATTTGTGTGTAGCAGTGTATACAGTACATCAATGTACAGTATAGTGTAACAGTGTATACAGTACATCAATGTACAGTATAGTGTAACAGTGTATACAGTACATCAATGTACAGTATAGTGTAGCAGTGTATACAGTACATCAATGTACAGTATAGTGTAACAGTGTATACAGTACATCAATGTACAGTATAGTGTAACAGTGTATACAGTACATCAATGTACAGTATAGTGTAGCAGTGTATACAATGCGTGGTAGAGGTGGTGATGACGTGGAGTAAATATATCCTGTGCTGTATTCGTGTGTGTACAGTGTACAGTACCATACAGCGCACAAGCTCGGCATTGTTTGCTCGAAAAGTATCTCAACATCGGCCGATTAGCTCGTAGTGGCTTTCAAATTGAAGCCCTATGTCCGGTCTATAACACTATCACAACAGGATTGTAGTTTTCCGCTTCCTGCGGCTGCTACGTACACCTGAAAATGGTCGTTTTCCTTATACCTGCCATACATTACAGCAACCTTGGTGGTGTTCTGTTCGCCACGTACAGTGCACATTCAGTGATGTGCACAACGACACAAACATATTCAAAATGTGTGCACAAGCACATGAGGCGCATTGCAACGTGCACTCACATCTATGAATATCATTGCCGACTCCAAGCCCTCACTGACTGCTGTGTATTTAGTTACTGTGCCCTGTGATTCTAGATCCTAGCACATTGCCCACTGTGAATATGATTACTTACCACAGACGTAGTTCTGTGTTCACACTCAACATCATGCAATGACTGTGTGCTTGTTCGGACTTGCAACCAGTGGTATGGTAGATTGCAGTGTTGTAGAGAGAGACTGATTGCATGCTAGCTGGGGTTGTTGATTGATTGATTGTTTGTGATTGAGTTTGATTTAGCTTATGTAGCTCTACTTGCTTCAGTGACTTGTGTTCACTCACTGTGTGTGCATGCTGTCTCCAGCAGTGTGGATTAACCTCACTGTCAGAGGTCACTGCAGACATCACTGCAGTTTTGTAACCTAGTGATGATTTTACCACATGATTGCACAGTTTGTCTCCTTCCCATAACACACTGTCTGACCTTGCCCCCTCTGACCTTCATGTAGTTCTGTTTGTCTAACTTGCTGCTGAGTGTGCAGGGGATTACCCCAATGGTCTTGCTTGTACCTGTATGTAAACTGAGGCATACCAACTTGAACCCTCTACTGAGGACACCCACTGTGGCTATATACCCAGCTGTATGCGCTGTATAGAGGAGTATTTACATGTCCTTCGCAGCAGAGTTACCAGTCACTGTTTAGTCCTACCTCCTTTGAACCACCTGCCATTAGTACAGGTAACTATTACCATACAACTTGGTACGTATATATCCTTTACAGTATTGCTAGTCCAAGCTATACATCCACATACATGAAATATGCCATACAACTGTGCAGGGAGGTCCCACTAGGGCTATTGTGTGTGTGTGTGTGTGTGTGTGTGTGTGTGTGTGTGTGTGTGTGTGTGTGTGTGTGTGTGTGTGTGTGTGTGTGTGTGTGTGTGTGTGTGTGTGTGTGTGTGTGTGTGTGTGTGTGTGTGTGTGTGTGTGTGTGTGTGGTGTTACCATGTGTGGTCCATGCAGTTGTGGTCTACGTGTGTGGTGGGTGGATGCATCTCATGTCTTGTCTTGCAGGTTCTTTGAGATAAGCTAAAGGAGCTGAAGGACACAACCAAGGCCTTGAGCAACCAAGGTCTGAAGCAGACCAGGGACCGCCCCAGGGCCGTGCAGCAGCTGAGGGACACACTCAATGTGTCTCGAGACTTTCTGTCTCGCCTGGACAACCTGAGTTTGCTGCTGGACCCTGACGACCAGGTCTTCACCGAGGTTATGAAGGAGGGGCTACGGACCCTCTACCAAGAGACAGAGGTGTGTGTGTGTGTGTGTGTGTGTGTGTGTGTGTGTGTGTGTGTGTGTGTGTGTGTGTGTGTGTGTGTGCATGTGTGTGTGTGGTGTGTGTGTGTGTGCGTGCATGTGTATGTGTGTGTGGTGTGTGTGTGTGTGTGTGTGTGTGTGTGTGTGCATATGTCTGTGTGTGCGTGCATGTGTGAGGGGATGAGTCATCTTGAGAGGAGAACAGATACAACAAGTTATAGGACACTGTAGCTTTGCATCCTGTGAATTTACTGCTGCTATTGGCACCTCCAACACAATCGCTAGGTATTATTTATTGATCCCTGCTGAGTGTGTGGCATGTGGTCTGTCGTCATAGTAATGGCAAAGAGATTCTTGGCAGTGTGCGGTAGTAGAGAAATACAGTGCTAATTAGGACTACCGACTGCGGTCTACTCTATAGTGCATGGTAAGGTGAGGTGAGGTGAGGTGGGTGAGGTGAGGTGAGGTGGGGGTGAGGTGAGGTGAGGTGAGGTGGGGGTGAGGTGAGGTGAGGTGAGGTGAGGTGAGGTGAGGTGAGGTGAGGTGAGGTGAGGTGAGGTGAGGTGAGGTGGGGGTGAGGTGAGGTGAGGTGAGGTGGGGGTGAGGTGAGATGAGGTGAGGTGCTTGCAATTTTGAATTATAGCTACGTATCCAGGATGACCCAGGTGATGGTGGTATTGGCCCCGCCCACAGCACGGATGGTGTTGGTCCTGCACCCAATGAGGATAGCAAACCTGTCAGGAGTGTGATGCTGGTGATTCAAAGGGGGCGGGACCAGAACAGGAGAGGCCCCAGGAGGATAAAGGCCAAGAAGAAGAGACAACTCCTGCTGCAGAGGAAGAGGTACTACATCTCACCAAGTAGCAGTGCATGTGCCAGGACCCTCATCAGCTGTCAGCTAGAGATCAGTAACATGTTAACTTGCTTGTGATTATGAATGCATTTCTTCCTTACGTTTCTACAAGCATGCATACTGAGGGTATATGTATAATTATGTGCATGCTTATAGCCAGTATTTATTGTATACTGCAATGTACCTGCTTCCATGTCCATATAGTATAATAGTATAGAATTGGTATATACAGAGTGCATGTATATGCTACTGTGTGTGTATGGCACTACATGTATGCATGCCTGTATGTAGGTAGGTACATTATGTCTATGTACAATATACATCTATGTACTTGGTAATTATACCTGTACTATATCCCACATGCATGTGCACGTGTGGATTTATCTACGTACACTGTATCACACTTGTAACAGCTGGTGGCAGGTGTGCGTGTCTGCGTATACAGGTAATTTGCACATGTGTACACAGAACTGGAACCAGCTGCTGTGCAGGTGCTATCAGCGTGCCCATACATGGGAACATACTGTGGACTGTCCTTTGACCTGTGGACTGTCCTTTGACCCTGTGTATGTATAAGAGGTACTGTTATAATAACGGACCATGTGAGCACAAGTATGTCAACACATACGTACATCTTTGATATGTTCACTGCTGAATTATTAATTAGGCCGTATGACTTCTTTTAAATTATGCACGGCAGCATACGTATGCATGTCAGTGGTAATATAGTGACTGTACATAATCACGCATACACTTCCAGTGTGTTTTAAACTTCATTTTAGACGTTCCCGTAGTGATGGGTAATGCATGGCTAGCGGTGACGTATCAATAGCCAGCTTATATACGTATAAGAAGGGCAAAAGTGGGTGCAACTTCAAAACGACGCACATCCCACGCTGATGGTTCACTAGGCAACTGTCTTATCTGATGGTAGACAGGAGTGGTCGACCCTGAGCCTCTGCAAAGCTGGTAGTCATTATGGAGGGGTTGATATTTTGATGGATACCACTCTCACACACACACTACAGAAAGGTCAAACCGGTATGACTTGGTCATACACTGTAACAGCATGCATGCAGTGGGACACATTAACAATACATCCATATCTGAGTGAACTATGAAGACAGTGATCAAATGCACACTAGTGTGTGTGTGTGACATCCATGCACATTCTTGAGGGGTTGTTCTCCCTTACCTGTTTGTGTGCGGGACCACGTACCTGATGCCGCATGCACCAGTCGATGTGTCACCAGGCCAACCGTCACTCTCAGCAAGGTCCACTCTGTCAGATCGTGTGGTCAATCAGGTCGACGTAGGCCTCATGTGCCACTCTTAGCCCAGGAGACAGTGTACAAGTATACGTATGGGGATCATGTGCAATATTTCACCTCTCCAAAGCTTTTCCTTGTTACCGTAGAAGAGGCATGACTCATTGGCCCTATTTATGTCATGTCTATGCCCAACCTATGGATAATTATATGCACACATTATTATGCCTTGCAATGTGAACTATATATGCTTTTTATACAGTCAACACACATTCATATATTATTGCCAAATATGGAACTAAAATGTTTGTACAATGATAAGAGGTTAGCATTCTTGTGCTCTAACGTACACACACTGTCTGTTGCATTGTGCACGTATGTGTGTGAACATATGTACATGCATGTGTGTGTGTGTGTGTGTGTGTGTGTGTGTGTGTGTGTGTGTGTGTGTGTGTGTGTGTGTGTGTGTGTGTGTGTGTGTGTGTGTGTGTGTGTGTGTGTGTGTGTGTGTGTGTGCATGCGTGTGTGTGTGTGTGCATGCGTGTGTGTGTGTGTGTGTGTGTGTGTGTGTGTGTGTGTGTGTGTGTGTGCATGCGTGTGTGTGTGTGTGCATGCGTGTGTGTGTGTGTGTGTGCATGCGTGTGTGTGTGTGTGTGTGTGTGTGTGTGTGTGTGTGTGTGTGTGTGTGTGTGTGTGTGTGTGTGTGTGTGCATGTGTGTGTGTGTGTGTGTGTGTGTGTGTGTGTGTGTGTGTGTGTGTGTGCATGCGTGTGTGTGTGTGCATGCGTGTGTGTGTCCTGCATGTGTGCCCGTGTATGTTAGCCAGTGCAAAGCATTAATTTTCATAGTCAGCTAATGTGGTATTGCTGAGCTTGCATAGTACAAAGTGGAATCAATTAATTGATGATGCAAGTCAGACAACACTTGCATGGGAGCTAAGTGACTCATGTGGAAGTGCTGACCATGCAGTCCTGTCACTATAGAGCTAGAGTTCCTTACCAACACACTGTGTGGTGTGGTGGTGGTGGTGGTGGTATATATATAAGGTATATAAGGGTGGTCCAGTACATATAATAGCATGCAGACACAGTTGTAGTTACACACTGTCCAGTCTTGCATCTCTGCTTCCCACTGTCTGTGTATACAGTGCACACTAGCACACACTGCACATACTTGTCCTGTGTGACACCTTTAAGTACTGTATATGCGCATACTATAATAACTATGCACACACCTTACCATTGCTTGCACAAAAGTGCTTGTTTATATACACACGTGCTTACAATTCAAACTAGCATAGTACCAGTTCCATGACTAACAGCAACAACAACTTGTGTACTGATTTCTAGGTACACGTGCAAAAGGCACTTATAAACAACCCATATCACATGCAGTGCAGGGCAGGGTCTAAGGTTTACTAACCAATTAAGGATCCCAATGCTAGAAGCACTGTACATAGCAGAGTGGTGTATATAGACTATGCACTGTTGCCACTAGCAACCGGCTCACTAATAGCACAGACACAGCTGAGACTGGCAAATTGTTAATTTGTGTCATGCAAGTTACATACACGAATAAACGAATGGAATTGAACAGCATGCAGTGAGAAGAGATCATAGAATCTGGCAGTTATATAACTGGGGGTGATGAGCACACCATGCACATACGTAGCCAGCAGAGAGCTAGTCCACTGAAGGCATGAAACTGTATATTCGGTGTGTCAGACGCCACGATAGTCTGCAGTGTCAGACGCCACGGTAGTCTGCAGTGTCAGACGCCACGGTAGTCTGCAGTGTCAGACGCCACGGTAGTCTGCAGTGTCAGACGCCACGGTAGTCTGCAGTGTCAGACGCCACGGTAGTCTGCGATGTCAGACGCCACGGTAGTCTGTGGTGTGTTGAATGAATGACGCATGTTGCTGCTCTTTGTGCATGCAGTGTGAGCAGTAAAATACAGTTACGTATAATGATCAATGGAAGAATGGATGAGAGACCGGCCTGAATTGGGCAGAAGAATTAGCAATGCAATGAGTCCCTTGCATGTAATATGCCAGTGTTTTACTGTGCTTCTGCTGTTTGTCCGTGCGTGCGTGCGTGCGTGTGTGTGTGTGCGTGCTGCGTGTGTGTGTGTGTGTGTGCGTGCTGCGTGTGTGTGTGCATGTGTGTGCTTGTGTGTGTGTGTGTGTGTGTGTGCGTGCGTGTGTGTGTGTGTGTATGTGCATGTGTGTGTGTGAGAGATTGAGATAATAATGTGTGCCTAATGAGCAGTGGTCCTTATACCTTTTACTCTGCACTGTCCTGTGGTCTGATCGGACTATTTATTATATAAGACTTTCTGCGTATGTATATATACACAGCCAGACAACTACACAGTCAGCTTTAAAGTGTATTCATAAATTATTCAAACTAGTTTGGATAATATAGAGTCTATTATAAGTGTGTCTGCAACTTAACGTTATTCATGACAACCTTTGTGGATACACATGTACACTTCCTGTCAACAAGCTTGTAGCTATGCTAGTAGGTATGCATCAAACTAATTGTAACATAACCTGATGTGCATATACAGTACGTATATTAATACAGATGTACCATAGACAGACTACTATATAATTTTATACTTATAATACACATACAGGACAAGTGATGAGCCTAATTATGTGTATTTACATATATTA
Source organism: Aplysina aerophoba (assembly GCA_949841015.1). Lineage (NCBI taxonomy): Eukaryota > Metazoa > Porifera > Demospongiae > Verongiida > Aplysinidae > Aplysina > Aplysina aerophoba. The sequence goes on from OX465034.1 coordinate 10,706,020, forward strand.
TAGATTATTCAAACTAGTTTGCATAATCTATAGTCTATTATAATGCCATAGACTATCTCAACTACTCTATATATGTATATATATACACATGCCTGATGAGCCTAATTATGTGTATTTATATACCTGACTTGTGAGAAAGGGGTAGTTCTCGAATACCAGCTCATCATCTTCGCCCTGAAGAAGGCCAGAGCATCTGGTCGAAACGTCAGCAAGGTTTCACCCTGTTTTGAAGCTGGTATTCGAGAACTACCCCTTTCTCATGCCTGAGCCAGCTGAGAAGCCCTCACTTCATACCTGACTTGTGTATTGTATAGGTCAAGCAGCACTTACATCATGCAGGGCCTGAGCTGGCAGTCATGGGATTAGCATATGATGAAACATCATGGGTGACCATGAAGTCAGAGGTCACATGACCCACAAACAGGCATGCCCCAATCCTACACACATGCAGTGCACACAGACCCTTCTTCTTTAAATTGGTCTGTGTGATTGTACTTGACACCCTGCATGTAGGTATATACGTAGCCCAGAGTACATACAGCTGCTTACCATGACACAATGCATGCATGTATGTATTGCTGCATGGTAAACGGCTATATACATGTATGTATGTTTGTATGTGCGTATCCTTGCAGTATAGGTGAGTCTGGCCCTCGGGATGTGCGCTTGTTCATGTTCTGTTGCACACAGTGACAGCCGCTGGGCCACAATCAGCTGGGTCTGCTTGTACTGCACACAGGGTAGGTATGCAGTTGAAGGAGTCACGTGCATTTAGGGTGCCAATATAATGTAATTACCATATATTATATTATACATTGTGTGTGTCAGCCTAGCTTTTGGGTATTTCTGGTTTGTTTGCAGGTATGTGCACACACTGCAACTGGAACTGTCTAAGCTGTAGGCGTGATACCCTTGATTATATTGAAGTGATAGCAGTAGGTAGGTAGTCTGAAGGAAGTAGGTAATCTGTAGGCATGGTACCCTTCAGTGAGTGTGCTATTGACACCTGATCATGACCCCTGTACTCCTGTAAACATAGCTGTATACATGGCATGTATTAGATCAGCACTCACAGGACATGTGATGGACGACACCTCTGCCTCACCTGTACTGATGTAAGGCTAGTCTGGGCTGCTAGACCACCCATCCACCATCCCAGTTAATTGGATGGGCTATAGTCGGACTGAGTCACGTATTCCAGTGTAGTGTGGTAACCCTTGTATCAGTCATGAATGCATGATAATATTATATGGGGGGATGTATATATACTGTATAATACATTAGTATACATAGACTACTGTATATGCCTAGACTTATATGTATGCAAATATGCATGCTCTTGTTCAAACTGTTTACATTGCACATATATGTACGATATTGGATATTACCTTGCAATGTGAACTACAGTTACTGTCAACAACTAGGGCACCTCCATGACCAGACCAAACATGGAATTGTTCAACACCCCCCTAGTGGACGTGCAAGCTAAGGGTTAAGGGTCACAGTCTCTCCACTAACACATAGACACAGGATGTGCAAAGTGCAAGCAATCAGAATTGGCATTTTGGGCGTCCTGCAGACTAGCTATTTATATGTGGCCGGCCCATCTCTCTCCAGGCGCTAACTTTGGTTGATCTAGCAATCCAGACTAGGTATGTACATGCAGGTGTGCAAGACCAAGCCAAATGATGCAACCCAACCCCTGAGCTTGCTCACATGACTCCAATGTGTTGACCTTGCAATGCAGTGGTCACATGACCCACACAAACACAGGCATACAGACAATACATGCAGAGCTATTTGGTATGAATCCACCCACCCCCCCACCCCCAACCCACATATTTGAGAATGTATATATGATGTTATATTATGCAGACACAGTTCTCTACCACGTATTACAGGGCTATTAGTATAATTATAGACAGTAAGATTAGACAGAGATTAATGGTGTGCTAACTAGTATACAGTAGACATTAGTCTATGCATGCTCTGCACGTGTTAGTGTAGAGGTGAAAGGTGCACGGTGTTTTTCACATGATGCATGTTTACCAACAAGTAGGAGATATGTCAACCAGAACAAACAGTACAAACATTATGCAGACACTCAAGCCTGGATTTGAATATATACGTACAGTTGTATACGCAATGGATTGCAAGCTATCATATTTTGTTTACATACCTAGGGATAGACTGAGACACACTTTCAACTCTAACCAGGTTAATGTGTACAACCGGGGCTGCAGGTGTAACTAGCAGACTAGGGTCATGCCACAGACAGCAAACTCTGTTAGTCACTAACAGCCATGCATTAGTTACAAATTGACTGCACATAAACATCTCAGACTGCCCAATGACTGAATGGTGTTTGGACCATTACCATGAATGTAAACGCCATACTTCCCCCAGAACTCTAGAATTATGATGCAGTATGATACAATGGGATGGGGAGTTAGTAGTTGCTGGGGTATGTGATTTACATAGATTTATAGGCATGCAACACACATGCACGCATGCAGAGTGCACTGAATGTGCATGGTATTGTATGCAGTAATAATTGCATGCAGAGCATGTGTGCACAAGCATGCATGCATTGCATATGTATGTGAAAACTTGACATGACTGGGCATGGTGACTACAATATCTCTTTATCCACTGCGAGAGTGAAGTGGGATATGGTACCTGTCACAAGTTACTTACGCGATTCCGACGAATTCTGCATTAATCCGTTGAAAGTTTCCTTGGATGTCCGCGAAGGCTGCTGCAAATCGTCCGTCCGCTTTCCTCGTACTACCGGAGCGGGTTCCGCAGAAGGGCTAAAATTCCCGTGGACGACGGACAAGGACGGAATAGAGGATATGCATCGACTTCGCCCCCTTTCACGAGACGGTGAACTCACCGCGGATGCGTAATAGATAAGCATACGAATTTGTTCGAGTTCGCTGCTTTTAAGTTGCTGTAGTTCGTTTCGCTCGTCGATAGCCGTATTGTGTAGTTACAGACGCCTTCGTCTTTCAACTGCGCAGTGTTGGGAGACGAATTCGTCCTGATAGACACCAGAAGTAACGCCGTGCCACACGAAGATGCCCGCAGGTAGCGATTCAAGCTTCGCTGCGGATGTTTTACCCTCTGCGTGGACAAGTGAGCATCTAAAGAATACCGAATACGCTCTACAGCCTGCACGGAATAATACGATCTACCGAGCGGAAGTCCTCGCGAAGCTTCGAACGGTCCGCAGTCGGCTGAAGGAAGTCCATATTCTGCCGCGCTGCATTCTGCGGAAAGTCTACTCGGCAATTCCGCAAAAAACGTAAGTAACTTGTGACAGGTACCGTACGTACATATATATTGCTACCCATGTGGGAGACAGTGAGGCGCATGCAGATCGAGAAAAGACTACAGAGGCCTAGTCCAGTTGGACAGAAGTATTGCATATTACTCAGGGTTCTCTTGCGGAAATCACCAACCAAAGAATTTCTTTGAAATACCAAACGTTTCGGCAGCTGCCTTCATCAGTATTTGTATATTAGCAGTGCAATATTATGAGTGCTTTAGGCCCAGGGCTTTGCAATTGCTTAGGGACTGAAGAAAAGTGTACATGGGAAAAGGAAGTTGTTCTATATATGACATCGAGTATAGAGCTATGGTGCACTGAGATGATGCATAATTACACAGTCTAATATATATTCAATTCAATGATCAAGGTGGACCATGCCCGAAGGCACTAGGACTGAGATTGGTCCAATGTAGCACCAACATATGGAAGTATACATCAGTAAAGATAAAGTAGAGACTCATTGCTGCGTAGTATCGTTGATAGGAGGAATTATTGGAGCAGATCACAGCAGGAATATACATTCAGTGGAACAAGACATTTCGATCCGCGGATACAACTGATGAAGATTTACGGATCGAAACGTCTTGTTCCACTGAATGTATATTCCTGCTGTGATCTGCTCCAATAATTCCTCCTATCATCAAAGATATAAGCAAATAGATGTGCTCATATTTAAGTCAGACCATGTTCATATTAATAATAATGTCTCAGTTAACTAAATATAAGTACCCTTATGACTACAATGACTATAATTATGAAAAAAGGGTGTGTGGCAACTCATGGCTAGTTTTACTTGTGTGACAGGCACAAATAAGTATTAAGCATAAGTATAAGTATACTTCTGAAAATTAAAGTAAAACAGTATTAAATAATTGACATCGTATTAAATGCAGATGGTAATAATATCTCAGAATTACTACGTATATTATATTATGCATACACTGTTAGGTACCTATTCTCGCACCACCACAACAGTACAGTGACCAACAGCACAGCAGGTCGGAGCCTGAGGTTTCAAATGTGCTTACTTAATATGTTGCTTCATGTCTGCCAATTAGCAAATGCACACATGCTATACTGTACACTCAAGTTAGTCGATTAGAGACTTGTGTCTAGGTCATGAGTTGCATGGGACAGCTTAAGTGATAAATATCTATGGTATATAGCATTTGCAGGTCTAGCCCAACAGATGCTGCATATGCAGGTTTATCTGGCACACCACATAGACTGATGCATTTCTAAACAACAGTGCTGGTACAGGTCTGCTGCTTAATGGAGACTGTGGGCCAGTTGCTCCTCTCTGGCTGTGTAAGCGGTGCTGATGTGGTACCAGGCAGGGCATTTTTATAGCAGCCAATGGCAAACATTATGATCGAACTATGAATCTAATTATGAAGTAGCTTGTATGACATTGTGAGTGTACATTGGCTACAATATTGGCACGTAAGAGATTTGAATTTGCACGTGCTGATCACATTATGTGCATTATATATATATAGACCCTTTTTGTGAGTATATACAGCTCTATCGCGCGCGTTGGTATATACCAACTTTATAGCAAGGTCAGTGGCTTTCTCTGGGAACGTGGCGTGTGCATAGTATTTCAGCTTGTGAGGACGCCGTTCCCGTGATTTTATATACTATGATCGGTGCAGTTGCTATAGCTGAGAATGTGCGATCTGTCAGTCCTGGTGGAAGACTACCTCTCACTAGCTCCAGCAGAGAAGCTGGAACTACCGCACACACTGGAGGAGTACGCGATGCGTGTGATAATTGGAATGCTCCCCGTCCTGGTGTGGATAGTGAGGACGGCGCGAGAGGCAGCTGCCCTCACAGCGGCTCTTAGCGCCTTGAGCGCTCAGGAGGAGCAGTGGGGGCGACCGAACGGTCGTAGGCGAAGGAGAGCTGCGGCAGCTGAACGTAGCAGGGTTCTTCACCTGGTGGTGTGGGGCTCGCCCAGCACGGGGTACTGGACGGCCTTGCCTTTTGGAGCCAACCAGAGACAGGTCTTTATCCACTGCCAGCTGCTGGTGCTCTGTGCTGTCTGCGTGTGGTGCACGGTTGTGCAAGCTGGCAGTGCAGCGTGTTTGATGATGTGCACACGCTCCACAAAGCGTCTGAGTGTCAAGACCACAACTTCCTACTCTTCCCCCCTCCCTGTACAGTACAAACTGATGCTAGACACGGGGTCCAGCAATACAGGTATTATCGGCTACAATAACCCAGCGGTTGGGGATGCCTATGACAGGTACAAGCTAGTGTACATGTGTACCCTATTTATAACCTCTGTGAAGCCATATCACTGTTGTGTACACAACAGTGTTCCTACACACATACCTTCACATTCTGTATAGGAGCTGCAGTAGCTACGTATGTGGTTGCTAGGGGAGGGGTGGAGGTGTGAGATCATGGGACGTTGTTGTTGACTGGATGACTAGTTTGCTTGTACTGTGAAGTCAACTCCAGACCCCCTACTGACAGACTCACCCCCTACCACCAACCTGTTTTATGCATTACAATATAGGTATAGGTATTGAGAAAATGGCTTGAAAGTGTGCATGTCTGCGGTAGGGTAGGGTGGGGTGGGAGTATAATGGAGGAGGCTAGCTTGCTGAAAATAATATTCATAGATTTGCCGGTTTATTTACTTTCACATTCAATGTGGTGGAGCTTAAAATTACCCCATTACAATTATTCACCACTGTTCAATGACTTATTACGGGTTTTCAGTTGGAAGCCTTGATTATGTATCCCATGGTAACCATGCCCCTCCCCCTCCAGCACCACTGTTGAAGAAGTGGGCAGCACCTTCACAGTGAGCTACACTGTGGGGGGCTGGACCGGGAGGCGTGTCAGGGACAGTGTTCACATTGGTGACAGCAGCTTCTCTGTAACGTTTGACCTGATCCAGGAGGCCTACAATGGGTTCTTTGTGACCGGAGCAGAGTGGGTTGGCATCTGGGGGATGGCCTTCAGTGAACTGGCCAAGGTGAGGCTGTGTGTGTGTGTGTGTGTGTGTGTGTGTTGTAAGTTGTAAGTTGTAAGTTAGTTAGTACAGTGTACCCATCCTGCTAGCCCTCTGCTACTCTACCTGTGCACACGTGTGTCTTGGCTGCTGCCTACTCCACGTGCTGGGCTGGTGGTGGTACTGCAGCTTGCCTCAGTGGTGTGGTATGCAGTGCAAGCTGACACACACACATGACTGGATTTGAGAGCAGTCTGGGGGGAGGGGCACTGTACAGGGGAGGGGCAGGGCAGGGAGAGGGGCACAGTTAGCACACAACAAAAGAGCACTTCACTTGTACCCAGACCATTAGATGTGTGATTTCATGTGGTGTGATATTACAATCACAGCATGCCTGAGTGGTGTGGTATGCAGGAAGCTGACACACACACACACATTTGGTGAGAGTTAAAAATTAGTACAGTTATGGCTGTAGTCTGTGGGTGATAAGGAGGTGTGTGTGTGTGTTGTGGGTGTGGGTGTGTGTTGTGGGTGTGTGTTGTGGGTGTGGGTGTGTTGTGGGGGACGTGGTCATGGTGTGATGAGTAGCACTGAATGCTTAAAGCTATACATGTGCATGGCATGCTGTTGTGGACTGTGCATGTGTTGCACATAGTTTGGATGCATGGCACTCCTTTCTGCAGCACAGCTGTTGTCATGATTGTATTGCGATTATGCAATTAATTTAAAACTGAACTTGTATCAGCTTGGAATGACACTGTAATCAATCTACAAGTGAGAATGTGTTGGAATATATTTTGTCTCCACCTGCCATCCTCCCCCTTCCCCCCTCCCCCCTCCCCCATGTAGCCTGATGGAACGGTAACTTTGTGGGAACAAATGAGCGACAACCTTGAGTTAAGAGACTCCTTCTCCCTCATGCTGTGTCCTCCTCAAGACAACCTGAGGGTGGGGACAGTGCTGGATGAGCAGAAGTCGTTCATGGTGAGTGTGGCAGGGGCCGGGAAAGGGGCGGGGCAGGGGAGAGGCTAGGGGTGGAGCATGGACCCATACCAGCACCTCACAAATCTGCTAATCTGCACACAGATCACACGTATGCACACCTCATTTTGTGCATACGTGTATGTATGTCTGTATGCATGTATGTATACATGGGCAGCCATATGTCCACCTGCTCACTGATAAGTGACAGAGATAAAGTTATGAGACCATTACTCAAAGCTAATGTTGTGTGTGATAAGACACCCATTCACTCAAAGCCATTTTCCTGGCAGTCTTTCATCTTCATCAAACAGCTTTTCAGTGCATGAGGGACAGTCCTTTATGTCCACATTTTCACTGGCAGTGTTTCAGCTTCAGCAAAGGACTCTCACCTCACGTTGGATGATCTATTACGCCCAGCATGAGTAGTTCCTGTAAGGGGTACAATGGATGGTGGATGGTGGGTGGTGTGGCCTCTCCACATGTAGTGTAAATAATACGATGGTCCATTCAACTTTGTCCATTCTGCCAGGCATGGTATTAATCATGGGAGTGTGTGAGTGGACGTGTAGTGTAGTGGAACCTCGCTATAAAGGACATCTCGCTATATAATGGGGACACTGTCTGCAATACCAACCACATAGAGCTGTGTACAAATCTACCTATGAACTAGGGATACTTCTCTATACAGGACAGCCGGATAGGTCCCTTTATAGAGAGCTTCCATTGTATGTGCATGTACAGTGCATGAGTGTAGGACTACCCTGCACTTCCATCTCAAGAGAGCTGCATGCATTCTTCTCTTTGCATGCATGCAAAATGAAGAATGCATGGTAAGTGAAGAAGTGACATGTCACGGATATGGGATTCATGTAACAGTATATATGTAGGTGTTTACCTACAGACAGTGGTGTCTTCCCAAGCATACGGCTAATTAGATTTGGTGGGTACCTAGGTATGTAGGTGAGGCACCCGGAAGCCATTCAAATAACCCGTTGTATTTCACCCAGAACAATGTCTTACAGTGCACATAACATAATTACGTATGCTTAACCTAGTTTCTCAGCCTAACACTGAACCTAAACATTCTTTATGTACTGCCTTAAGTGCAGAGTTGGCTTGTGGTAATGTGTAATGTCTCTACTCTTAGTGCAACTGCAGTGTGTGTGGTGGCTTGGCATACAAGGTTATAAAGGCCAGTCTACTTGGCAGTCATGTAGCTGTGTGCGTGTGTACATTACGTACATGGGGTGACTTCCTTGTAGACCATACATAGACCACCCTACTGTACATCTATACAGTGTTAAGGGACAATGGTCTATAGTTCCAATATCCTGACACATGAGTCACCAATCTTAGGTGGTATCTTCTGCTTTCTGTTCACTATATAGTTGTCAGGCATCTGTTGTCACACATCATTGCACACACAGAGTAAGTGAGGGGAGTGTGTCAGTGTGTGTAGAGGGAAGCCAACCAAATTATTGGCACAAACTCAGTTTGGTGTATATAGCACCAACCCAGACCCCCACAAGTGAAACCACATCTGACCATCTCCTACCACTTGTGGCTGGGTGGGGTGCGGTAGTTAGTACACTCACCCACAATAAAATTCATCAGAGTTCACTGGGGGAGCATGTAATTGGTATATCTAAAGTGATTGGGGATGTGGTAGCCCCCCCCCAGAGGGCAGGTGCCAGCTGGTGAGTGCCAGAGGGATGTGATGTACTTAGGTATTGTGTTGCTGTGCTGTCTCCTGCAGGACCTGGGTGGGTATGTGGAGGACAGCTCTCGGCTGGCAGACCACGCCCACAAGTTCACCACCAGTATAGAGAGGGTTTCCCCCCAACTGTACTATGGTATGGTCATCACTGAAATTAAAGTAGGCAACATCTCAGTACCCCTGGACTGCACAGAGGTGAGTGTCTCCTACACAGACACACACACACACACCACACATGTACACACACGTACACACACACATGCACACACACACACACATGTTCGCACGCACACACACACACGTACACACACACACCACACACACACATACACGCACGCATGCACACACACACACACGCAGGCCTTCTAATGAGCAGTAGCTTGAAACCACTTTTGGGTACTTTCTGTGGGGAATCACCATTGAAGTAGTTCAATGTCTGAGTACAGTACTCTGACACTTGTATCACTTACTAGACTGCAAACTGACATGTGCAAATCTGATTGGCCGAAAGTGGTAAACTTCTCAAAGCCGGCCATGTGCTACAAACTGATATGCCATAATCTTATTCGTCCCTCCCCCATTCCCACTCCCAGTTCAATAAGGGGTCCTCAATCCTGGACTCTGGAACAACAGACATCTACCTCCCCACACGGGTGTTCACTGAAGTCAAGAGACTTGTAATGGAATACCTGCAGGTGGGAACTTATATTAATGGTGTCCATGCATGTATGTATGTACATGCATGGTGTACTATAGTACTGAAATAGAGCAGCATATAAATTGTGTATATCACAAGAAGGTTGGGTATCAATTTTATCTGTAAGACTAGTTATGTTTCTGTATAAAATGTGCAACATTTTACTCTATAGCACAACCTTCCAATATTAATTAAGAAAGCCATTGTAGGTTATTAATTAACAAGAAACACCTGTTTGTGGTAGGACATGTACTGTTACAACTTCACAGGACTCAAGCCACCCCCATTAAGGTGTTTTGAAATCATTAGTGGATGTGGTGCTGTTTCATTGGCTTGTAAGCTTGTTGTGCACTTGTTTGAGGTGTGTTTTATGAACAGCACCAGTGGTGTGTAGTGTGAGTTGTGAATGCAGTAGTCTCACTCAAACTGACAGCAGCAAACCATACAGTCACTGCTATATGTCCCAGAACTAAATGATGGTCACTTCGGTCATGTGTGACGAGAGCAGAGTGCTGTTTTGTAGGTAGCTATTCAAGTTGAGCAGTCGAACATTGTTATGGCACAACCTGACACCAATGCACGCACAAGGGACACCTGAACTCACAATTGTATTGGACAATGGGGTAATCAGAGAGTGATCGCTGACAACATCTAATGTGGTCCTGTTTGAGTACTCTCGTTTTCCTGTTTGATCTGTGAGAAATTGTAATCTCTAGCTGATAACAGTGAAGGCCTAGTGGCTGTAACCAAGCGGGGGATGGAGTGGGTGGTGGGTGGGAATATCCTTGCTAGTCCATAGATAATCACTTACACACATCATTCTCAAATTTGTATCTCCCCTCCCCTCCCTCCCTTTTCATCCCCTCTTCCCCTTCCCCTCCCCTCCTCTCCCCTCTCATCCCTTCCCTCCCTTCCTTCCCTCCCTTCCTCCCCTCCGCTCCCCTCCCTCCCTTCCCTCTACTCCCCTCAACCTCCCTCTACTTTTCTTCCCACCCTTTCCCTCCCCTTCTCTCCTACCTCCTCTCCTCTCTCCTCCCTCCCCTCCTTCCTTCCCTCTCTCTTGCCCTCCTTCCCCTCCCCTCTTCTCTCCCCTCCGCTCCCCTCTCCTCCCCTCCACAGACCACCACCAACCTCCCAGCCACCCAGCTGAGCAGGTTCTTGGACGGAGAGGACAAGCTGGCCTTCAACCGCTACACCATCACTGTGCTCTACGAGTGGTTCCCCACACTGAGGATTGCCCTCCCCCACCACACCAATGCCTCCCAGCAGTTCTACCTGGTCATTCCCCCTCGGGTGAGCGAGGCACAGGCAAAGGGTGGTATGGGAGGTGGTCTGTGCTAAGTGAGGGGATGGGGGATTCCCTCTGGGGGTCCCTTATCGCATTTCTGTGTGGGAGCATGAAATCAGATAGGAGTTTGTGAAGTGGGTGTTACTATGCTGGGTGATGCCATCTGGTGTGGGTGTGTTCAGTATCATGCAGGTGTGCTGTATGCGCATGTGTACCCCATCATGTATGTATGTACGTATCCCAGCAGGTGTGCAGGGGTGTGTGTAGGGGCGTGTGCAGGTGTGCATTTTATATGCAGCAGACTGAGTGTCCAGTTGCTGATGTTACCATGGTAACGTGTCACATTTGTGTTTATTGTACATACGTTAGTGTTTGGTGTTCAGGGTGTACTGGTTGTTGCTGTTTTGGGTTATTGTCACCTTGCACCTGTCACGTGTCACCTCTTGTCTGTTTGTCTCCTGTCACTCCTCACGTGTGACACATGACCTGTCCGCATGATCTGTTGGACAACTCAGCACAAGTTGTAGCTGTCCTCCAGTTTCAAGCTCAATTTGCACTGATTCACTTCAGTCCACACGTGCTGCTTCAGTTTCACAATCTGGGTCTTCAGTTTCACAATCTGGGTCTTCAGTTTCACAATCTGGGTCTTCAGTTTCACAATCTGGGTCTTCAGTTTCACAATCTGGGTCTTCAGTTTATACTTCAGTTTATGTGTTTACTGGGACCTTTTTGTACACAAGCATAGGGTTTTAGGTAGTGGGAGGGGGAGAATGGGGGCAATGGAGGACAGGAGGGACGGGAGGAGGGATTAAGGTGGAAGGGGAGGACAGGATGGAGACATGTCATGTACACAAGTACATGTTCCTTTGGGTATGTGCGTGTGTGTATACATGCATCACTTGTTGCACACTAGCCAGGAGAATTAACACTTTTTCAGACGTTTCAGTAGCCAACCGGTACCTTCCTCAGCGAATAATGTAGCAGCTGGCTACCTAAACGTGTGAAAGTGTTAATTTTTTTGGCTAGTGTACAACAAGTGATGCGTGCATGGAAACCATATATACCTAGCCACTCATGCAGGTCTTTACAAGACTGTATGCTTGCGTTGGTCCGGTGCTGTGTATAAATATGGAGAGTGTTTACAGTGTCTGCTGTGCTGGCACTGCCTAAGCTGGCACATGTTTGGGCAGCCATTGACTGCATTTGGAGGGTTGTGCATACACTGGGTACGTTCAGGGCGGCTGTCATGCCATTCACTGTTGTTATGGCAAGGTGAATGTCAGCCATTCCCTAGTAAGTAGAGTCACATACCTCCTCCTGTCGGCTTTGCATTCCCATGTGCCTTTTTAAGAGGGTTAACTAATGAAGTCATGAGCTGCAGCTCTGCTTTTGGTGCCAATGGGATGGTGTACTCACGGCTACAGCTCATCCCTACTGCACTTCCTCTACACTAGTATAGTAGGAATGCTATATTTACCACTACTACATATATACTGGTGCTCCCTCCCCTCCCCTCCCCTCCCCACCCAGCTGTACCTGCGAGAGACCACAGGGTCAGCAGTGGAGAAGCAGAGCTCTGCCTGCAACAGGGACTGCTCCTTCTACTACTTTGGGGTGAAGGAACGGGCTAGCGGGACAGTCATTGGGGCCATCGCCATGATGGGCTTCTACATCAACTTTGACAGAGAGGACTTCACCGTCACCTTCTGGGAGTCAGCCTGCTCTTGTTAGTCTGTGTGTGTGTGTGCACGTGTGTGTGTGTGTGTGTGTGTGTGTGTGTGTGTGTGTGTGTGTGTGTGTGTGTGTGTGTGTGTGTGTGTGTGTGTGTGTGTGTGTGTGTGTGTGTGCACATGTGTGTGTGTGTGTGTGTGGTATATATGCCAGGTAGTGCTAGAATGAATGTCCTGTCCATGTGCGTGTGTGTGTGTCTGCAGACAAGGATTCTGAGAACGACTCAACCCTAAGACCTGCTCTGGAGGGCTACACACCACGAGGTAGGTGTTGTGACTACACACACCCTTCATCACACCCTTCATCTGGTCACAACATAGTCTCGCACGCCAGACTGTTACGCAACCGCAGGGCGGAGGAACAGTCTGGTCACATGAGCCAGGATTCCGTGGCATGGGCAGAGTATACGATTGCATAATAGTCTACGAGTATATTCGCGATTGAGGCTTTTTCGTTCTCATGGCCTGCGCTGTGTGCTGCAAACGTATCGCTGCCAGAGAGGCTAGAAGGAGGCTTGACCATCCATCGTCCATCCACAATTGCCTCCACGTATTTTGGCGATTTCCGCGTCTTCTTTCGCATCTCCTACGTACGCAGCCTTCATGTTCCTTTCGGACATCGCTCTCACTTGGTCTTTCATCAGTGCAACAAGGGGACTAAGGACCACAACGATTGCTTGCTTCTCCCAGCCACGCAGGATATCGCTAGACAGTAGCACAGCGACTTACCACTGCCAGTTGGGAGGCACACAAACACGTCTCTGCCCGACAAGAAAGCTTGCCTTTGTCTCGGACGAAGTGACAACTCAGCCGCATCTGTGATAGCACGATCTACGCTGGCTTCTACGTCGGCAGCCATGACGCTCTCGGTTACAAGTAATCACATACGTGCAGATTAATACGTAATTGGCCATAGTGTAATCTGATTGGGTGGCCAAGATCCTGGCCACCGTGCCACGAAATCCTGGCTCATGTGACCAGACTGTTCCTCCGCTCTGCGGTTGCATAACAGTCTGGCGCGCGAGACTAGTCACAACACTAGAGTGTGAATGGACACAGTTTGCGTCATGTGCATGTACCACATCCTGCCCCACCCACTCACCCTTGCCCCAACCATCCTTGTCCTCCAGACTCCTTGATCTACACTTTTATCTCTACCGCACCCACTCACTCCTGTCCTCCCACTCACTCCTGTCCTCCCACTCACTCCTGTCCTCCCACTCACTCCTGTCCTCCCACTCACTCCTGTCCTCCCACTTACCTCTGTCCTCCCACTCACTCCTGTCCTCCCACTTACCTCTGTCCTCCCACTTACCTCTGTCCTCCCACTCACTCCTGTCCTCCCACTCACTCCTGTCCTCCCACTCACTCCTGTCCTCCCACTCACTCCTGTCCTCCCACTTACCTCTGTCCTCCCCCATTCTCTCTTGACCTGTCCCTCTCCGCCCCACCTCTCCAACCCCTTGACCTACACCCCGCCCACCCCCCACCCCCACCCCCACCCCCCCCACCCACTCCCAGTCCCTGTAGACTGCACCTGCCATGACTGCCCCGATCCAGCCACAGTGTGGACTGCCGTCACCTACACGCTCCCGGCCGTCTCACTGCTGCTCCTGCTCTGCAGCCTGCAGACCATCCACACGCAGTCCTGGATTCGTAACAAAGAGGGCCCGCCCACTGGGAAGGGGTGTGGCTGCCTGAGAGCGTGGGTGTGGGAGTCTCTCTGCTGCGGGTTGGCTGGCTGTGTGAGACGGAGAGTGCAACGGAAGAAACGTCGACAGATGGACACTGAGGGAGGTCTGTTGGATGGGACCATTGAAGAGAGCTACGATGCTGGCATCATCTCAAGGAGTGTACAAGAGACGATCCTTCCCATTGTGGGTGACAGCCGACTGCGGTTTGACAGAGATCAAGGCACTGCCACTGAAGAAGGACTGGATGGTGAAGAGGGCAAGGGAACAGGTCCAGACAGCCCTGCAGCTGGTAGCGAGGTTGTGGACCCGCCACCAAGTCCCTGTTCAGCAGTTGCAAGTAGTGCAGATGTTGAGGACAGGGAGGACGACCATTCAAGTGATTGTGACTCTCTTGTCCGTGACCAGGTTGACACCAGAACAGGAGCAGAGTCAAGCAAGACGTCCTTGGACACTTCCACTGCACAGGGCAACCATAGACATGGTCAGGCGTCCAGTACCGCAAGCTATCAGCCAAGCATGCTAAAACGGTTGTTTTCCCGTCGACGTTCATCACTAGAATCTGAGCGTAGCTGTGACTCTGGTTTAGAGGCCGACATACCGGCGAAGGTCATGGTTGGGCCGGTCATGGAGGAGTCTAACGCTGGAGCTGCAGCGAGTGAGAGGACTGAGCTTGTCGTACCGTACCACCACAAGGGGTACTTTGATGGGATTCGCAGAGGAAGTCGCTTAGCTCCAGTAATGACACACCCAAGGGTACCCTTCAACTTACTCAAAAGACCGTCCATGGCTAGCCCTGATGTGTTTGAAGTATAGTTGGTCCATTAAGTTGTGTTTTCCACAGCTCACAAGCTATGCTTATGTGCATGCTGGCTGTGAATACCACGTGTGTAGGAGAGGAGTGGTTTGTGGTGTGGCGTGGTTGTACATGTCTGACTGTACCCCACCATGCGCAGACTGACCTGCATTGCACGTACCACTTAGTGTTGACTGGCTAGATTCACAACTGTACCTACATATAATCAGCATGTATCTATAATGTACACATTTTATATATATATATATACAGAGTTAAGGAACATTTAGTCCAGCCAGCTTAGGACCCACGTACAACGAAGCGCCGGGGGCGGGAAGGAAAAACGTTTTTCCTTCCCGCCCCCGGCGCTTCGGCGCTTCGTTGTACGTGGGTCCCAAGCTGGCTGGACTAAGGAACATTATGAGAACAAAAGGGGGATTAATAAAACAATAATAATGAACTGCTAAACACACAGACGCCTTAACTAAGATTAGGGCACTATCCATTACACCTAGCTGTAGAGTCAGATCTCTACTCCTGATCAGGGACCAGGAGCAGTGCCGAGTACTGCAGCTGTGTTTCGTCACTGAATGGTGACCCCAATCTGTTGCAAAAGTTGGCTAAAGGAAAGGGGTTAACCAGAACAGGCCCTGAGACGACGGCCAAGCTCCTTGACAAAGGAGAGGGCTGCAGGACCAAACACGCCGGTGGTCTCAATGCCAATGGGGACGAAGTGGTGTGTGGTCAGCAGGTCTGCATACTTGGCCTTCTTCTGTTGTTCTGCCTGCTCTGTCACCAATCCAGGCTCTCTGGAAGCCAAGGCAATGTGGGATGGGGCCAGAGTGTTGGGGCATGTAGCATCCCACACCAGTACCTGATCACAACTCCAGGGCATGATTGACGCACCTACAGGACATTTACCATCAGAACAGCATAAGCCAGTGGGTTCAAGGTGGGCTGGGATTCCTGCTGCAGACAAGTGCCTCTGGATGAGGCTGTTGATGCTTGCGTGACGGGGGTGATGGCCTTGAATCTTGCAGCAGCTGAGACCATGGGTGCCGAGATTGTCAACTTCAGCCCCGCAGTGATGGCAAGCATGGGGTAAGCACAGGGGAGCTCCAAGACGAAGGCCCATAGCAACGCAGACATTATCTAATCATCCATACGCAGTACCAGTTCTGAGACTGGCAGAGCATTGAGCCATGCTCCAGACTCACACGTATGTGCAGCCAGGAGACGAGTTCAGGACATATCATCAGGGGTTGACTCAAGCAGTTGGTCATAGGCTGCGTTGACTATGGGTGTGTCCCATGCCTTCTGGTGTGTGCAGGGTGTGGGAGACGGAGGTTCTTTCTGATGACCGATGCTCCAGACTCTGAGGGCCTCATTCTGTTCAGGGTAGATGGCATCTCTGAACCTGGGGGGGGGGGGGGGGGGGGAGTTGGCGAGAGAGGTCGGAAGACCCAGCAGCAGAGGCCAAAAAGGCAGAAGGTGCCAGCTGGGCTACACTACGGATACCAAGGCCGCCTGACCATACTGGGAGGGAGGCTGAGTCCAGGCTCGATAGTTCACGAAAAGGTCTATTGGTAATGAACCCCAACAGCTTTCTCTGCAGTTGGTCAAACAGCTCCAATTAAGGATAAAGAAAGCAGAGAGATGTACACAAGGTGTACAACATCTCGGGCAAGGAGAAAACATGGCGGAGTAAGCAAAGGGCATCATGGGCAAACAGGTGTTGGAGTCTGCCTCCCAACACTTCCAGTGCCTCTTTCTTTACCCTAATGGTGCTGTCTATTCTGTAAGCAGAACCAAAGGGTGAGCCCAGAAGGGTGGCATCACGAGGGTCAACTGGACACGGAGACTGGGGGCAACAGATAGCATGGTATCTCTGGTGGCACTAGTGTCAGCACAGATCAACTCCGACTTGTCGTGGTTGAGATGCAACCCCAAATCTAATGCTGATCTCTCCACAAAGCTCAGATCATGAAGGACCTCCTCCACACTTCCACCCAGAGTTCCATCATCAAAGTAGAACACACGAAATGCTGAGTGGACCTCCTGGACAATGTCGTGTATGGCAATACCCTCAGATGACTGCAGAGTCTCCTCGCCAAAGAAGAGGGAGGAAGGCCTACTGTAGGCAGAGTGAATAAGACGGTAAATTCTGAGGGAAAATGTGAGTAGCATGAACCGCAACTTCAGGACCAAGTGGAGTATCATATCCGAGTTGATAAGGGCCAAGAAGTGCACCCATGGCCTCCATGATTCGGTTTCCCCGCACATTTGGCTGCCAGACGACAGAGTGTGCATTCCACTGCAATTGGTCTCACTCCTCCGCCAGTCTTCTCCAAGGCAATGAGAGAGCCCCAAAGAAGAAGGGACAAGCAAAGGGAGCAGTCTTGCCCTTGAGAACCAAATTGATGAAAGCAGTAAGGGCTCTCAGCAGGCGGGACACACTACCTCCGGCAGAACTACACACCATATCCTTAGCATGATATATATAGTCAGTCGCAAATGTACACTGTGTAACTATGCATGTAACTATACATGTAACTATGCATGTAACTATACATGTAACTATGCATGTAACTATACATGTAACTATACATGTAACTATACATGTAACTATACATGTAACTATACATGTAACTATACATGTACGTAACTATACATGTAACTATACATGTAACTATACATGTAACTATACATGTAACTATACATGTAACTATAATGTAACTATACATGTAACTATACATGTAACTATACATGTAACTATACATGTAACTATACATGTAACTATACATGTAACTATACATGTAACTATGCATGTAACTATGCATGTAACTATGCATGTAACTATACATGTAACTATGCATGTAACTATACATGTAACTATACATGTAACTATACATGTAACTATACATGTAACTATAATGTAACTATACATGTAACTATACATGTAACTATACATGTAACTATACATGTAACTATACATGTAACTATGCATGTAACTATACATGTAACTATACATGTAACTATACATGTAACTATACATGTAACTATACATGTAACTATGCATGTAACTATACATGTAACTATACATGTAACTATGCATGTAACTATACATGTAACTATACATGTAACTATAAGGTACACATATATTTTTTTATATGTGCAGACTGACCTGCAATGCATTGCACGCACCACTTGGTGTGCTGTTGAAGATTGTATAATTATGTAGCTAGATGCACAACCGTATAATGTACACACATATATATATATATATATATACATACTGTCAGTCGCAAATGTATATAGACAAGAGTAGATGCCACTCCTGATGCGTATCAGCTGGAGTTAGAATGATGTACGGAGTTGCTAACTGGAGTAAAGGGATTTTCCCTTGTCTGTATGACGTCATCTTAAATATGGCCGACGGTCTCGATGCGCTACTGGCAGTTGGACTCAAAGGTACGCGCGTCAATTTAGTGGTCGATCGAGAATGTATCCGGAATCGATCACCGATTGTCAATGATCTGATGATGATGGCTGTGAATTAACCTGTAATATATTTTCAATATTCAATAATGAGTTACATTTATGATGAATGATATATACATACACATACGAAATAGCATTAAGTATGCGCGTACAGTGTAGTACGTAGCTGAGCGAGTTCATTTGGCTGCTGTAGATAGATGATTCAGAATAATACTGGCGTAGCTAGCTACACACGTTCTTTTAGTTTAACATACGTATATATATGCGTGGTAAATGAATGGCCGTGATCTGTGCTTCTGTCTACTCTTGCCATATACAGTCGTCCACCACTACTGAAGGCGATCACGTGACCCCAGTGGATGACCATCATCTGAAACCTTCACATCCTGCCATCACAAGGACTAGCTGAGGAGGCGTGGCTACAGTCACTGCCCTAAAGGGGTTTATTGACTAGCGAGCGAGGTTGAGAAAAGCTGCTCACTTAAAGAGAACAAAGAGTTGCACAAGGATCGAAGAGGTCGGGGGGCAGTGTTGTGAGGGGGAGGAGTCATGTCTCCTGAAGTGATCTCTCAGTCCTCCTACTCCACAATCCTCACCGTCGCCTTTGATCTCCGACACCGTCTGGAGTACCTCAGTTTCACTGACCGTGAACTCTCCCTGTTCACCTACGGATTTGTCAACATTCTCTACAGCGAGAAGCGATGCTGCCAGTACTGTGGAGGTCACGGTGCGGGTCACCTGCCTACACGCTCTGAGGAGCTCAACCTATCAGCCTATGTGGTGGAGAACGGCATTGTCGGGAGGGTGGAGGGGGAGTGTGTTCGGTGTGGGAGCTATTACCTCCACTTCTCCTGCGATGATGAAATCATTCCCAGCCTAGATGAGAATATGCGTGTTTATGGTCTCCAGATGAAGTTCTACGCCCTTAAGGTGGTCCACCAAGAGCTGATTCATGACATGATGGACCTCATACTACTTGAGGCAATGGAGGGGGACACTGCACGCTCGGATGGGTACTCGGCCATAGCGAGCTTCATGGTAACCACCGCCAGAAGTGTGAGTGAAATGTGGTGCGATCCTGAGATGAGAGACTTGCGGAGGAGGTGGTTTGAGCAGTTGCGACGAGAGGCCCTCTTTGGCTCCGACCACCAACCACTCCTGCCAGCGCAAGCGTATGAGAGCTACTTGGAGCCATATGAAATTGTGGCCAAGAGCTTTGTGGAGAATCGCGACATAGTGGAGGATGCGCTGGACGTGATCAAGGAAGCCCTCGTGGACTTCCCCAGTGAGGCCAACTTCCTCATGATGTTAGGAGTGGGCATGATGTACCTCAACAAGTTCCAAGAGTTCCTTAAAGTGTACAGCCCGAAAGCCTTCATGACCCCAAACAACCCCCTCTACAGAAGGGTCAAGCAGCTGTTCATATCAATGGACCTCAGCGTAATTCGGCGCATCCCCGTTGTGTTGATGCTCTACGAAATGCCTCGGTTCTACCATTATGCCTACTTGAAGCACATTGTTGAAGGGAAGAAGGTTGCTCTATCGAGTGAAGCAATTGAGCTCTGTGACTGTCTCGTTCGGCAGGGAAGGGTGTTGCAGCACGACCTGCAGAAGAGGACACGGAAAGGAAAGGACGAGCTCATGCGGCAGCAGCTGCGCATTCGAGACATCTGGTTGGGGCAGACAGAACTGGAGGATCTGCCTCGTCAGTTTGTGCGATACTTCAGCCAGAGGGAGGAGGCAGAGAAGCTCCCTCTTGCTCTGAAGGCTCTTCACTTGGAGGAGAGGGTGGTGCGACTTGACCTGGCGCAGTCACGGGGAGCCCCTCCCACAATCGTCATTGACTGCTCGAAGCTTCCCCCCATTGCTCTCCTCCCACCCAAACCTGCATCTAGCCGCATTGTGACTGAGCCGAGGCAACCCTTGGATGAGGAACGGAAGCAGAGGCTCGAGTCCTACCTAACAAAGATACGGCAGAAGAAAGCGCCTGACAAACGAGACCCTTTCGAAGACGAGTTGTACACTGTGCCAGTGGACCCCAAGATAGTTGAGCAGTACACTGGAAAACCTCTGGAAGAGTTAAGAGGGGGCAGCAAGCTCGAGGCTAGAAGCAGTGGGGCAAGAAAGAAGCAGATTAGTGAGTCGTCTGGTAGTGAGAGACAGAAGAAGGCGGAAGTGAAGGGGAGTGCGGTAGTGGAAGCGAGACAGCCGTCAGCATCACAGGTGAAGTATGAGGAGGGAGCCATGCGTGTGGAGGAGGTGGCAGGGGAAGTGGAACTAAAGAAAGATGGCCAACAACATGTGGGGGATGACGTTGGAGGAGAGAGCACAGAGCGGGTAAGTGCAGCAGCTGAGACCATCCTGGAGGAGAAGGTGCAAGGTGACAGAGACAGTGCGGCTGCAACTGAAACTAGAGAGAAGGATGGTGGGCAACAATTGAAAGAGGTAGAGACGGAGGCACCTAAAGCAGAAGGTATTGCAGCATCTGAAGACATGCCAGAGCAACTGCAAGATGGCAGTGAAGGTAGTAGCAATGTCATGGACAGACATGAAAAGAAGGAAGAGAAGGTTGTTGGGGATTCAAGAAGTCCTGTTGTCACTGACAGCCCCTCTGTCACACAGGAGACAGGAGTAGGTGGAGTGAGCCTTGACAACGAAGTGAAGGCTGAGAAAGTTGGCAAGGCTCCTGGCACAGAGGGAGAGGAGAATGGGGATGGACGTGGAAGAGAAACGGGAGGAGAACTCTTATCTCCAACTGCAACAAAGCAGCCTCTGGAAGGCGAAGCAGATTCGGAGAACACCTGTGAGAAGACGTCTGTCTCATCCGAGGTGACAGCTGACCCTCCATCAGCGAGGCCTCAGTCCCCAGTAGGTACTCGCCGCAAGACTGGCCGCAGCTGTGCCCGCTGCAATGAGGCGCCGGAGAAGCTGCAGCGTTGCAAAGGTTGTAAGATGGTGTACTACTGCAACGCCGAGTGCCAGCGGCTGCACTGGAAGGTGCACAAGGCAGAGTGCAGGAAACAGTAGCCGTGTAGATGCCATAGTGGAAGCTGCGTGGTAACTAACACTACTTGGTAGCATGATGTATAACCAAGTGTTCACTTGCGTAGTGCCAATACCATTCGTATGACGTTACATTTAGTACTGATACATACGCAATACTAGTCTATATAAGCTCATGTATGTCGTGGATTGTGAATTGGAAATTTGAAGTTGAAGTGGGACTGTTGCAGGAACGCTGGACCCACGTGTTGTTGGACGTGTCTTGGATCGTTAGCCTTAGCAAGTTCGAGGTGCTTCAGTCGTGAGCAAGCGACTCCACAGCCATGGGCGCTTCGTCGTCGCAGCCAACTCCGCCCGTAGCTGAGTCAAAGACGGACGCAGCGGCAGAGGGAGAGGACCGCATTCCGCAGACTGCCTTCGCCGTCACTCCTCCGCCTCTAACGGCTCTGCGGCCTAAGGATGAGGCGGTGGAGAACCCGGGCGAGATGGAGGAGCTCGGGAGGAAGGCGAAGGGTTAGTCTGGAGCCTGCATGCGTGTGTTTGCTGGCTCACCACTGCGTACGTAGCTGAAGGGATTGCGCAAGAGCTGTATAGCATTACGTCATAGTTGTTGGACAGACTAGATACACAGTGGAACCTCTCTAAAAAGGACACTCTGAATACAGGACACCTGTCCAATGAGGACACTGTCTGCAGTCCCAACCACATAGAACTGTACAAATCTACCTCTGAATGAGGGACACCTCTCTATACAGGACGGTCAGCTGGGTCCCAGCAGTGTCCTCTATAGAGAGGTTCCACTGTATACAGAACAGCCAGCTGGGTCCCAGTGGTGTCCTCTATAGAGAGGTTCCACTGTATACAGGACAGCCAGCTGGGTCCCAGTGGTGTCCTCTATAGAGAGGTTTTACTGTATACAGGACAGCCAGCTGGGTCCCAGCAGTGTCCTCTATAGAGAGGTTCCACTGTATACAGAACAGCCAGCTGGGTCCCAGTGGTGTCCTCTATAGAGAGGTTCCACTGTATACAGGACAGCCAGCTGGGTCCCAGTGGTGTCCTCTATAGAGAGGTTTTACTGTATACAGGACAGCCAGCTGGGTCCCAGCAGTGTCCTCTATAGAGAGGTTCCACTGTATACAGAACAGCCAGCTGGGTCCCAGCAGTGTCCTCTATAGAGAGGTTCCCCTGTACATGCATGGCCTGCTCCTCTTCTTGTGCATGCTCTCAAAGTCACTAGCAGACCCCTCCACTCATGAGGGGCCTGGTCAATGGGTGCCCTGCATCACAGTGCCTCTCCTCCATTCTTGCACTTTTGCCAGAGTCCCTACCTGAGACGTTTGACGGCTACAGACTCGTCCTCACCAAGCCACTGAGTAACGTGTTCCAGACAACCCACACGGTCAACCTTGGCAGTCAAGACGGCTCCTCGTACCAGTTTGGGGCGCTGTATGCTGGAACCAAGAAGGTTGCAGAGAATGAGGTGTGTGCATTTGTCAATGTGTTACTCAATTCGAATCATGTGACTGCTGCTCGCAATCCGATTGGTTATTTATCTTTAGTTTGAGGCATTGATCAAATGTTAACTGGCACACCACATCGTCTGTTCTGCAGTGATGTCACTGATATGTATATGGTAATCACATTTGTACACATGTTTCCTTCTCTCCGCCCCTCCATCTCTCTTCCGCGCCCTTCCCATTCCTTCCCCCCCCCTTCCCTCCCCCTTCCCTCCCCCATCCCTATTCCTCCCTCTCCCCCTTCCTCTCCTCCCCTCCCCTCCTTTCCCTCCTCTTCCCCTCCTCTTCCTCTCCTCTCCTCCCTCCCTTCCCCTCCTCTTCCTCCCCTCCCTCCCCATTCCCCTCCCTTCAGTACCACCCCATATTGGTTGGAGACATTGCTACTAACGGCAACTTCAACATGGTCTGGGCTCACCAGTTCACGGACGCCATCAGAGCTAAAGTCATTACTCATGTGAGATGCGTAGGCACGAGTGCAAGGGCTTGTGATATGTGTGCATGTCTGCCTGTTTGTGTGTAGGGGCAAGTTAATGAGCTTTAATCACAGCATCAGCTGTCTGTGTGTGTGTGTGTGTGTGTGTGTGTGTGTGTGTGTGTGTGTGTGTGTGTGTGTGTGTGTGTGTGTGTGTGTGTGTTTGTGTGTGTGCGTGCGTGCGTGCGTGTTGTGTGCATGCATGCTGTAGTGTATCTGTAAGCTGTGCATTGGTTCATTGACCACTTTGTGCCATGTGTGTGATGTGTACATGTTCACCACTCTATTCTACGATGGTTGCACCGTACGGTCCACTCCCCCTCCTGTGTCTGACCAGGTTAGAAACTCCCAATGGTCTGGTATACAGGCTCAAGCCAGCTACCTTGGTGAGGACTTCACTGCCACGTCACTCCTCGTCAACCCTGACATCAGTGACATGTCATTCATAGCCGTCCAGCAGTACTTTCAGAGCATCACTCCACAGTTCTCGTTGGGGGCAGAGTTCCTACTGCAGCGAGCCCAGGGGATAGAGGGGGGCGTGTTGAGCCTCGTTGGGCGGTATGCCACGCCCAAGTGGGAGGCCACTGCCAAACTGGGTCAACACAGTTGGGACTTGTCCTATCTTCATAAGGTGAATGACTCTCTCACGTTTGTGTCAAACCTCGAGGGGAGTCCGTTGCATGGCGAATCAAAGCTCAACTTTGGCTACACGCTTGACCTCCCTGACAACAACTTCACCTTCAAAGCCGCCGTCAGCAGTGCTGGAGCAGTGTCAGCTCTCGCGGAGAAGAGACTCCACCCACTTCCTGGGTCGTTGGTCTTGTCAGGTCAACTGGACCATGTAAAGAAAGAGTCCAAATTTGGCATCGGTGTGTCAGTGGGGTAACTTACTGGAGAATGATTAGGGATTTTAATTAGATATTTAATTATATAATGCACATTTATTGCTGTATGCGGTTGTCACATGACTATTGAGTGATAGTCATGTGACTATCATGTGACTGTCGCATGCATGCACAGGCATGTTCCTATCTCTCAGCACTGTTTTTATGCTGGACCACTTCACTCGGTTGTCTTATCTGTTGATCGTATGTGTTTGTATGGTGTACCGTATTCATTTGCTCACAAGACAGTCACTTGTTGGTGTGTGTTGGTTGCGTGTTATTTGCGCATGCCGCTATAGTGTCTGTTGCATGTATGGATGGATTGCATGCCTTCTATGTCTGATAGGGTTGGTTAGGGGTGGGAGGTTTGAACTAAGGACATTCAGTTTCATGATGAAGGGACAATGTTGTGCTTCCCTGTTGGACTGGCGGCAGTCCAATCAAGTTGTCTTGGCACCTCGTGATTGAGCAATCACGCTGTACATTCAGTCTCCCTGATGAAGCAACCAGTATACACCCCGTATATGCGAGAGCCATGCATGTGTGCACTTCTCCCTTGGGAGGAGGTACAGGCAAGTCGAATGCAGCCAGAGTCCTCCCATCACTCTACAGTAGTCGTTAGGTAGTTAGGTAGTGTACAGGAGTATACGGGGAGTTGCGTACGGTACGGAAGTTGCATACGGTGCAGGAGTATATTTTTTTGCTGACATATATATCCAATGTACACAACGGGCACACATGCGCACTGCCCTGTAGCTATAAGAAAGCAATAATAATAATAATAATGACATGGAGAATACGTATATAACTTGGAGCATGTTTGTCAAAAATACAGATTGTGTTACTAGTTTAGCAATTGGGGATCCTGCCCTCACTGGCCACCAAATCAAGCTGGTGCAGGAGTATATGGGGAGTTGCGTACGGTACAGGAGTATACGGGGAGTTGCATACGGTGCAGGAGTATACGGGGAGTTGCGAACGGGTGGAGTTGAATACCTTTGGCCGAGGCAAACAAACAAACAACATTCCACACAACCGCTCCCAGTGGGATGAGGAGGCGTTTGCTAGCAACCGGCCTACTCTACTCTAGCGACGTACCGACCGATCGCTCGCGTCTGTTAGTTGGTTTGTACGGAGCTGCTGCGACGCACCATGGTGTGGAGGGGAGAACGCTTTCATGTGCTAATCCTGGGCTCGAGACGGGTGGGGAAGAGCGCCCTTCTGCAGCAGCTGGCGCGGAGCAGCTTCAAGGAGGAGGTGGACGTGCAGATGGCTAAGATGGAGGAGACGGTCACCGTACAGTGCTGCGTAGACCAGAAGAGCTTGCTAGTGGACGGTGAGGGGAGAGGGCGCGCGTGTAGTGACTCCGTTGGTGTAGCTGTTGCATGTAACCAAAGTGTACAGGTAGGCGTGGACTCGTAGATTAACGAGCTAGCTGGACTTAGTGGGCGCTGTTTAAGCCAGCGTAGCAGGTTAAGCCAATGTGCGCCAATGACTTAAGGAACCCGCCACTGGTCGTTCTCTCTGACCTATCAATTATTGTTATCTAAATTAGTGATTATACTTAATATTGAGGTGGCTGTAATAGATAAAGCGCATTCACCGGGCCCTTTTTCGTTCTATCTGTGTCCCTTCTTTTAGTGACAGACACTGCCTACAACCCTGAAGAGGAGGTGAGTTAGCTTGGCATGATGTGGGAGTGGGAACTAAAAGACTAGTTTGTGAGGCGTGGTGTGGGAGTGGGAACTGAAAGACTAGTTTGTGAGGCGTGGTGTGACTGTGTGTGTGCGTACAGACCACAATTAGTTGACCGAAGCAGCTCTGAGCAATTGGAATGTCAAGGCCAGATGGTCGAGTGCCGTCTGTGTGTACACCGGTGTACACACAGACATTGTACTACTCAACTACCTCCCCCTCCCCCTCCTCCCCCTCTTCAGATGACGTCCATCCTCTCCGAGCAGCTCTGCACGCTGGCAGACGGCTGTCTGCTCATGTACTCTGTGGCGGACAGAGACAGGTACCGCCTCCACCAGCAGCTCAGGGGGCGGGGTCAGGGTGCACTGTGACAAACAGCCTGCACCAGGACATTCCCTCTGTACCAGTGGAATGTGCTGTGTGTTTTGCACATCCTGTCACACACATGTGTGTTTATGCCTCATTGGCCAGCATCTGGCTTGCTAGACCACCTCAGCAAGTCTGGCTTGCTAGACCACCTCAGCCACAAGTCTGGCTTGCTAGACCATTTAGTGCTGATCTGGCTTGCTAGACTGTACTAATGAGCTATACATAATAGCTGTCTTGTCTGCAGACTTGCATGTCTTTGTATTCATGCTGAAACAATCTGCCTAGCTGGCATTCTTGCCCTCTGATGTCATCTGCAACCAAACTTTTCCAGGCAGTGGGGACTGTGCATGTTTTATATAGGTACAGTGTTATTACAACTTGTATAAATGCTTCCCCTTGCACTGCAGCTTTGTTCAGGTCCAGCACGTCCACAAGCTCCTGCTCCGTGTCAAGAACAGGTCAGTCCCAAGCAGTGGTGTGTCCAGCTGGGCCCTGTTGGCAGGAGGCGTGGCAGAGGTCCTAGTGGGCCGTGCTGTTGGCAGAGGTCCTAGTGGGCTGTGCTGTTGGCAGAGGTCCTAGTGGGCCGTGCTGTTGGCAGAGTGTGCTGAGAGGACAGCAAAGTGGCAGCTGATTGTCTTGTCCACTCCACATTCTGCATGCAGCTCCCATTGGCCATGTGTGTTGCTAGGCAACAAAAAGGATTGCATCAGTTCCTTTCGGCAAGTTCCAACACGAGACGGAGAGGCACTGGCCGACATGTTGAGTGTGAGTGGGAAGGGACGAAGGAGCAGGGCGAGGGGGAGAGGAGAGAAGGAAGGGAGGTGGAGTAGGGAGTTGGAGGGAGAGTAAGAACAGAGGCACATAGGTTCAAGCTCTTTGGGTGAGGTGGTGTGTACGCGTTCAATTGCACACTAGTCAGTGCTTTGACACACATAGCAATGAAAGTGATTTGTTGTACTGTGTGTTGGCATAGTTACATGTATTCTTCCATGTTGCCATGGATACCATTGTGTGGAGGGAGTGGGAGGTGTGAGAACTACCCCTCCCCAACTGTGGCATGCGCTGACTGTGCCCACGGTGATGATAAATGATGGGGTTCTCCCCATTGGATGTGACAGGGCTTGGTCTGACCCCAGCTGCATGTGCTGTCTGCAGTCAGAGATGTGAGACTGGTTCCACACCAGCTAGCTCCACCACTGCTCACTGACTGTGTCCCTGCATGTGTGTGTGCTGTGATGTGCTGTGCTGTGATGTGCTGTGCTGTAGGTCCCTTATCGAGAGGTGTCTTGTAAGAGCAAGGAAGATGTGGAAGGAGCACTGCATCAGCTCATCAGGGAAATGAGGTGTGTCTGTGTGTGTGTGTGTGCGTGTGCGTGCGTGTGTGTGCATGTGCGTGTGTGTGCGTATGTCTGTGTGTGTGTGTGTGTGTGTGTGTTGTGTGCATGTGTGTGTGTGCATGTGTGTGTGATGTGCGGTGTAGCTAACAGTGTCTTTCCATTTATTGCCCCCCCCACTAACTGCAGATCCACTGCCAGTTGTGGGCAGGTGTTAGAGAGACAGTCACACAAGAAGACAGCAAAGACACAGTCCACAAACTGCATCATCTCATGAATCACCCGACACACACCACTGAACAGGACTGCACACCGCTTTGCACGTTGCATGTGCTCAGAGACACTCCCTTTTCATGTGTATATAATCCATTCCACCCGTACGTACTGCTGATGTGACACGTACTTTCAATTTGATACTTACGTACATACGTACGTCTATCAGACATCAGAGTAGACATACACACCGCACGCTAGTATATATATATGTCCAGCTGGCCACGGGTCACCCCCTAAGTGCGCGCATCTGTGCCAAAAATAGAAAGAAGAGTGCGTCGAAGTCGATTCCATATTTGGAGAGTGGTGTTATGTTTGCATGCCTCGGCTCTCTTCGCTGCTCCAGGGATCGATCGACGGCTCTCCTTCGCGCGGCTGGTGCATGTGCGTATGACTGAGTACGACAGGGCTACGATTAACTACCTCGAATCCTTACACGAGAGGAAGGTAGCACGAGCGGTCGAGCGACGTTGAACCTGATCGCAGCGCAGTCTCTGCTGAAGGCGACGAGCGACCTTGCCCCTCGTGATTTGCCACAGACAGTGGATCAGTTGAAGGTAAGCTGGATATAGATGTACCGTGGCGGTGGGTGATAGTGGCGATGATGGGTGTGTCGAATTGGGGGACCTGGCTGGAATGGTAGCAACCCTATTGTGGCGCCTTAGGACAGCCTAGGACGGCTCGTTCACACATTCCCGTACAGTGGAACATTGCCATGAACACATCTCATAGTGGGAGTGACTTGCACTAAGTTGGACTCCCTTCTGCTGCAAACGTGTTAAGTCTTCTAAACGCCCTCCCTCCGGTGTTGAGTGTTAGCAGTTGAAGGTTGACCAATACCGGATCCAGTACACAGACATGTGCTTTGTACTAAGTGAATGGTGGACATTGTGGGGACTAGCGCGATCACAATGGTCTCATGCATACATGTGTATACAAGCATGTGCACACATTAATGTCCATAGACATGTGCTTTGTGTCATCTTATGAGGTGGCAATACTAGTGTGACTAGACCACTGGGTGAGGTGGACTAGACCACCTATACCCCTGTACACTGCATGGGAGGACCACTGGGTGGGGTGGGGTGCGCATGCTAGTGCATGTGGTGTTTGCCGTAATTATGGGCTTTATGTTTGTGCTGTACAAATGTGTGCATGTACAATACACACAGTATAATAATGTTAACGTTCTATGGGCGTTGTACTGGTACTGGTACGGGCACACTACGTTAGTAATCACTGGATATTATGCCAACCTGACCGTGTCAGTAAAACTGATACCATGGCCAGGAGGACCGAAGTCCTATTTGTGGCAACCAGTGATCGCCTCCCCAGTTATCCAACCAAGGATGAAAGAGCCACAGACAGCTGTTTCATCCTGGTTGGGGCTCATCAGTGTGGCTTACTGATGGTCGATGCCGGATGATCGGCTGCTTCTAAATCCACCTCAAGTGAAACACTCGTGGTTTCAATAGAAACAGGTATATTAAGACTAACAGTTAAGGCGTGACTGAGCGCTTGTACATATATATCCAAGTACATTTTAGAGGAAAAAAGAAAAGGAAAAATGAGGAACTACGGCTGTGGCTATGGGCGAAGCGTGGCACGGCGAGCTACGGGTGAACCAGAGCTACGGCTACGGACATATCATATACGCAGCAAACAAGTACGGACGTACTACAGCTGCAGGCTTGCTACGAGCGCGGGAGCTGCACGGTGTCCCTGCAAGAGCTACAGGCGACTTTCCTTTCACCTTGGCCTTATGATTAATTTCAGATCTCACAGAGGACCATGTACTGGTGCACTGGCAAGAAGAGGACTGTGCCAGTGTTGTGCCCATCAGGAACGTAATCTATCCTTGTCTTCCTGTGCTCAACCAGAACTGCACTGTACAGACTGGCACTGTGCCCATCAAGGAGTTTTGATGGGGCAATCCACTGAATAACATGCCAAATGGGGCATTTGACAAATATATTATCCTCCAAATTTCACACTATATGTATGTAATATTTATTTGTGAATAACCCATTATTGCAATGAGCCCAATCTGTTACGGCATGTCTCCCGAGTAATTGTACATGAAGATGAAGATGAAGTGGTCTATTAGTAGGAGGTAGGCTTTGTGTGACGACTGGTCATGAGAAGGAGAGAGTGAAATCACGGCTGTGAATCTGATGGTCACGACTCCAAGTAATAAAATCGAAAGGATGATTAGACCGGGTCAATGATTGATGATTTGACAGCCTCACTTTGACTGGAGACTCACACACACTCAGCTAAAATGAATGAATAATAATAGGTTTTGAAAATTGAAGTAATTGTAATTAGTTATTGTGCATGCATTAGACATGATACTGTAAAGGCTCATTGCTGCGTAGGGGTATTGGTCATGGAAGTTCTTGAGCAAAATTCGCAGCTGCTGGATTGACAAACAATGGACATAGAATTATTCATTGTCAATCCAGCAGCTGCGAATTTTGCTCAAGAACTTCCATGACCATGCATTACATGTACGTACGTACCAGACATCATTGCCTTTTCATGCAACCATTCAATCCCTCCTCATGTGAGATTCCCATCCCTCACTTCTCTTGCTCGATAAAGAGACTTACAAAGCAGACAGATGGACCAATCACCTGCTGCACGTGCTATACTGGTTGCCGTGAAGTTAATTGTTAGAAAATGGTCATTAATCTCAGTCGTCAAAGCAGGTCACACAGGAATTGTTGCAGACCTGTTAGATGGCGGTGTCCCAATTGACACTAAGGATGATGAGGGGGTGTCCTTACTGCATTGGGCAGCATTGGGTGGTCATGTGACCACAATGAGGCTTCTCATCAGGAGGGGCTGCGATGTAGACTCAGTTGATGGTAGTGGGTTCACTCCACTGCACTGTGCTGCTGCAATGGGACGGACAAAGGCTGTTCGGGAACTGATTAGGAAAGGAGCATCCAAGTCGGTGGTCACTGGTAGTCTGGTGGTTGCTGGTGATTGTGGCACTCCACTTCATCTAGCAGCCTTTTGTGGTCATGTGGAGACTGCTGTAGCCATGTTGGAGGAAGGATGTTCTCTTGATGTAGTGAGCAGTGCTGGAGCCACTGTCCTGCATTTTGCAGCTGAAGGTGGCAATGTTGAATTAGTGAGGGAGTTGGTAGGCAGAGGATGTGATGTAAATGCAGTTGAAGCAAACGACTGTACTCCCCTCCATGATGCTGCTGGTCGTGATAGAACAGAAGCAGTTCGTGAACTAATCAAACTTGGTGCAACAAAGTCAGTAGTTGCTGGTGATTATGGCACTCCACTTCATAGAGCAGCCATGAAGGGCCATGTGGAGACTGCTGTAGCCATGTTGGAGGAGGGATGTCCTCTTGACGTAGTGAACAGTGCTGGAGCCACTGTCCTGCATTTTGCAGCTGCAGGTGGCAATGTTGATTTAGTGAGGGAGTTGGTAGGTAGAGGATGCAATGTTAATGCAGTTGAAGCAAATGACTTTACTCCCCTCCACTATGCTTCTGGTCTTGGTAGAATAGAAGCAGTTCGGGAACTAATTAAACTTGGTGCAACAAAGTCAGTAGTTGGTGGTAATTGTGGCACTCCACTGCATGTAGCAGCTCTTAATGGTCATGTGGAGACTGCTGTAGCCATGTTGGAGGAGGGATGTCCTCTTGATGTAGTGAGCAGTGCTGGAGCCACTGTCCTGCATTTTGCGGCTGAAGGTTGCAATGTTGACTTAGTGAGGGAGTTGGTAGTCAGAGGGTGTGATGTGAATGCTGTGAAAGCAAATGGCTATACTCCTCTGCACTCTGCTGCTGGTAGTGGTAGAACAGAAGCAGTTTGTGAACTAATCAAACTTGGTGCAACAAAGTCAGTAGTTGCTGGTAATTGTGGCACTCCACTTCATAGAGCAGCCATGAAGGGCCATGTGGAGACTGCTGTAGCCATGTTGGAGGAGGGATGTCCTCTTGATGTAGTGAACAGTGCTGGAGCCACTGTCCTGCATTTTGCAGCTAAAGCTGGCAATGTTGAATTAGTGAGGGAGTTGGTAGGTAGAGGATGCGATGTGAATGCAGTTGAAGCAAACGGCTGTACTCCCCTCCACTCTGCTGCTGGTCGTGGTAGAACAGAAGCAGTTCGTGAACTAATCAAACTTGGTGCAACAAAGTCAGTAGTTGCTGGTGATTATGGCACTCCACTTCATAGAGCAGCCATGAAGGGCCATGTGGAGACTGCTGTAGCCATGTTGGAGGAGGGATGTCCTCTTGACGTAGTGAACAGTGCTGGAGCCACTGTCCTGCATTTTGCAGCTGCAGGTGGCAATGTTGATTTAGTGAGGGAGTTGGTAGGTAGAGGATGCAATGTTAATGCAGTTGAAGCAAATGACTTTACTCCCCTCCACTATGCTTCTGGTCTTGGTAGAATAGAAGCAGTTCGGGAACTAATTAAACTTGGTGCAACAAAGTCAGTAGTTGGTGGTAATTGTGGCACTCCACTGCATGTAGCAGCCCTTAATGGTCATGTGGAGACTGCTGTAGCCATGTTGGAGGAGGGATGTCCTCTTGATGTAGTGAGCAGTGCTGGAGCCACTGTCCTGCATTCTGCAGCTACAGGTGGCAATGTTGAACTAGTGAGGGAGTTGGTAGTCAGAGGGTGTGATGTGAATGCGGTGAAAGCAAACGGCTGTACTTCCCTCCACTCTGCTGCTGTTAGTGGTAGAACAGAAGCAGTTCGTGAACTAATCAAACTTGGTGCAACAAAGTCAGTAGTTGGTGGTAATTGTGGCACTCCACTTCATGTAGCAGCCCTTAATGGACATGTGGAGACTGCTGTAGCCATGTTGGAGGAAGGATGTCCTCTTAACGTAATGAGCGGTGCTGGAGCCACTGTCCTGCATTTTGCGGCTGAAGGTGGCAATGTTGAATTAGTGAGGGAGTTGGTAGTCAGAGGATGCGATGTGAATGCGGTGAAAGCAAACGGCTGTACTCCCCTCCACTCTGCTGCTGTTAGTGGTAGAACAGAAGCAGTTCGTGAACTAATCAAACTTGGTGCAGCAACGTCAGTTGGTGGTGGTATTTATGGCACTCCACTTCATCAAGCAGCCATTAGTTCGGAGGTGGAAACTGTTAGAGCCCTTTTGGAGGATGAAGTTTCTGAACCTGATTTGACCAGGCATGCTGTCACAGCATTTAAGACAGTTGACCTTGAAGTTTTGAACAGTGGCATCATTGGTATTTGTGATTCAGATGGTCAGACTCCTGTCATGTGGGCAGTGGAAAGTGGGCAGGTGGAGGTGTTGAAATTACTGATTTCCAAAGGTGGACTAATATCTGACAGAGACACTCATTCCTTGTCTGTTTTTGAACACTGCTTTGTTGGTGGTCATGCCAACAAACTAGACCTGTTCTGTGAGGCAAGCGGCATCAGGAGTAGTGAAGAAGGGCTGAGAGGTGCCATAACAACTTTGATCACTCAGGGTCTCATTGATGCACACAAAGTGCTCTGTTTGTGTGCCATTTCTGGAGACATATTATTCCTGGAAGATCAGTTCATTGAACTAGTTGCTTCAGATACTTGTGCCATGCCTGCAGCTGTGAAATGTGCCAAGTCCTATTTTGGTGAAGGTGAAGGTGTTCCGTTCCTTAACCAGCTCAGAATACCAGATGAGAACACTTTGAACCCATTACACATAGCACTGCTGTCATTGAAATGCTATGAAAGGGGATTTGCCATTGGTACAGGTCTTCAAGGTGATGCCAAGGATCACACTTCTTTCATCACCAAGTTGTTGTCCCACCCTGTGTTGAAGAAAACAGTCCACGAAAACTTCCCAAATGGCCTAAGTCCCCTCGACCTAGCTCGGCAGTTTGAACTCCACCACATAGCTGCATTGATTGAGGGGGCGGGTGGTCGTCCAGGAGTGTGGGCAGACATACCTCGAGATGTGTTTGTGAGCTGTCGTAGTGAGCTATTCGCAATGTACCCTTTACTAAACAAGGTCTGTGATCCCAGCCAAGGTGGCCATGAGGCTGTGAAGAGGGCTGTGATAAAGTTCCTTGGTGCACAGACTGTGGAGAGTGCGGTACAGGTGGCTGATGAAAGTCAGTTGGCGAAAGATCGGGTTTTTGGCCAGTGTCCTGACCTACAGGATGTAGTCACACATGTCCTACCCCACTTCCAAGTGAGATCCAAATGGAAGAGCATTGGACTGGCTCTTGGCATCAAGAAGAGCACACTTGATCATCTTGGGCAGCAATTCACAAGTGATGATGATCCTCATCTGGAGACCCTGAGCTACTGGTTGGAGCATGGTAGCAGTGTGACCTGGAAGACCCTGTTGGATGTCTTGGGCCACTTTGAGACAAAGCACACTGTGGATGAACTGACGGACAAGATTGTGTCAGTCCTTGGAGGAGGTCACCAGGTAAGTGTGTGGGTGTTGTGTGTTGAGTGAAGGTGCTGTGTGGTGTGCTGTCTGGAGGAGGCAAGTGCTGCTCTCCTGTGATGTGTGCTTGTGTTTGTGCTGCCTCCTCCTCTCTCAGGTGGTGGCTGTGGATGGTTCCTTCAGACCTGCCTCCAGTTCTGCTCCAGTTGTGAGTGGAAGAGCAGTTGCTGCAGAGAGGAGTCCACCCGTCTGTGAAGGTGAGCTGTGTGGAGTGTCTTCTCCTTCAGTTAGGCTGGGATGGAGTAGGCCATGCCTGTCCTCTCTCAGCCCCCCCTCCGTCAATGATGTTCAATGCTTTAAGCTAAAGCTACAGCAACTGTTTGTAACGAGTGTCCATCCGACTACACATGCACCACACGTGTCTACACTGATTCCCTGCAGCACTGAGCGCTGTGGACTGGTCACTGTGTGGTCTGTACAGGAAGCTTAGTAATGGTAGTCTGCATGTCATTGGCCGTAGCCCTATGTCTCCAAACACTGGTGGTCCTGCTAACAGTGGGTGGAGGTGGTCCTACAGCGAGCATGAGAGGGTGGTGGGTGTGAACCATGGACCTCCCTTCCATGCAGCCAAACAAGTTCTCAGTGACTTCCGGGACCAGTTCATTGCAGATGTGGACGCAAACACTGTGGTATGGGAACTTTTGCACAAGAACATTATCCCACGTGGTGTTCAGGAGAGGATCTCAAGGACTGACGAGCCTAAACAGCAAAATGAAATCCTCCACAATTGTCTGCAGAGAACGTGCACCAAAGAGGCCTTGATGGAAGTCTGTGACATAATTGTGGCAGTGAGGGGCCACCCAAAGATGCGAGAATTGGGTGAAGCCATGAAGAGGAGGCAGCTGCACACAGGTACGTAAGTGTGTTGTGTGCTGGTGTGTGGGAGGGAGGTGACTCAGTCCTTCTCACCCACTCCAGGCACTCCAGATGACCACTCCCTCTGATGACCCCACCCCCTTGATCACTCCCTTTGATGACCCCACCCCCTTGACCACTCCCTCTGTTGACCCCGCCCCCTTGACCACTCCCTCTAATGACACCATCTCTTTGGACCGCCCTTTACTACTGGCGTCACATCAGTCTAATAATGTACACTGAAGTTCTGAACACAATGTGTCATCACCGCTGTCACTTGGTGACACAGTGACATGGCTGGTGAGTTGTGGGTTGTGTGACAAGTACTGCTTGAGTTAAGTTAACATTTAACTTAACACATCCCCTCCCTCCTCCTTACCAGTTCTGTGTGATGCAGGAAAATCCCCTCCCTCCCCCTGACCTGGTCCTGTGGTGTCTTCATGCAGGTCCCTCAGCTGAAGGGCACCTTACCTCACTGCCACAGCTGAACCAGACCTATTACCCGAACCAGATCAAGAACGTTGCCCCATTTGACTACTGTTTGGCTAACCTCTCCACTCCAATTGGTGAGTTCCATGTTGGTAGCATGTGGTTGAGTTGACGGCCACTAGGTGTTGTGGAGGGAAATTCCCTGTTACTGCAGTTCCCTCTCTCAATGTTGCAGGGTACCTCTCATTCCTCAACTGAGTGGATGAGGATGCCCCTCTACTCACTCCTGGACCCACCCCCAGTGGTATACCTCATTCCCTACAGTGTTCAGGTCATTGTGTGCCTGTGGTCTCCTCTCACCTCTGTACGTTGACTGTACCCTTTGTCAGATGACAGTCACAAGACTGTATCCCGTGTCAGATGACAGTCACAAGACTGTATCCCGTGTCAGATGACAGTCACAAGACTGTATCCCTTGTAAGATGACAGTCACAAGACTGTACCTCATGTCAGATGACAGTCACAAGACTGTACCCCGTGTCAGATTCCAGTGACAAGACTGTACCCTTTGTCAGATGAGTCACAAGACTGTACCCTTTGTCAGATGACAGTCACAAGACTGTACCCCGTGTCAGATGACAGTCACAAGACCGTACCCCTTGTCAGATGACAGTCACAAGACTGTACCCTGTGTCAACTGACAGTCACAAGACTGTACCCCGTGTCAGCTGACAGTCACAAGACTGTACCCCTTGTCAGATGACAGTCACCAGACTGTACCCCTTGTCAGATGACAGTCACAAGACTGTACCCCTTGTCAGATGACAGTCACAAGACTTTACCCCTTGTCAGATGACAGTCACAAGACTGTACCCTGTGTCAGATGACAGTCACAAGACCATACCCCTTGTCAGATGACAGTCACAAGACTGTACCCTGAGTCAGATTCCAGTGACAAGACTGTACCCTGTGTCAACTGACAGTGACAAGACTGTACCCTGTGTCAACTGACAGTGACAAGACTGTCCCAAGTTCTCTCTGCCCCTTCCTTTAGTGACAGACACACTTACAGTACAACCCTGATAAGGAGGTGAGTTATCTTGGCGTGTGTGTACGTGTGTGTGTGCGTGCGTGTGTGTGTGTGTGTGTGTGTGTGTGTGTGTGTGCGTACAGATAGTTGGTCTACCGAAACAGCTCTGAGCAATTGGAATGTCAAGGCCAGATGGGTGAGTGCCGTCTGTGTGCACACTGGTGTACACACAGATACTACTCAACTCCCTTCCTCTCCCCATCCTCCTCCTACTCAACTGGACTTCAGATGAGGTCCCTTGGACAATCCCAATGACATAATTTTTCGTTGCATCGATGTTGCGATCGATCGCATCTTTCTCCATTTTAGAAGTTCACGCAACTTTATAGTATCTGGAATTGACGTAATAGAAATGGAGGAATGTATGCAATACTCCTGCAACCATGTTTGGAAAATGCTTGGGTTCAACAAGGAAGTGATCGATAGTGTTAATCGTAATTGGATTAGGCTCAGTTGGTTAAGGTTCTACTGTAACTAACCCACTATATTGTGAGAGTCCTCAGTGCACTTTCACTGTCGCGATAGGAATTTACTAACGCGATAATCCCAAAATTGATTCTGTCTCTCAGCACTAGTCAGATTCTCTTTCCACACTCTTGACAAGAGAGGACAGTATAACAATCAACCATCTCCTGGACCTCATCCCTTCTGACCTCATGACATCATTTTTCAAAGTATACATAGACTCCATTGCCATGGCATTATGCGTCTACGTAAATGATTACTCTAATCCAACTGCTTTGCACGTGATTCTAAATCCAATGTACGTACGTACGTACGTCCATAGTGGGCAGAGTGATGGTACAGTAATTTGATGTCATCACACTCTGCACCTGAATGTCAAGGGATAGGTTCATGGGTTCCTTGTCAGTCAGTAGGACGCTGGATAGATGCTCGGCATCCTGGGGGTGAGCCTGAGCAAGCTAAAAGTGCAGAGAGCATGCAGCTACAGTGGTGATTGAAACTGCTAAGCCACATGACACACGTGCACTCTGCAGTACACACGAGCATACATGCAAGTACAATTGGATAGATGCTAAATGTCAACAAAATTGGTGTGCAAGCGTACCTTCCGAGCTAAGCGGGACATGTCTGTTGATCGTCTGCCACTGTCTGCCAGTGTGTTTTGTACGTCGTAGTGCTAATTTTGGCACATTCATTTGTAAACTCACCACCTCAGAGAAAGTGCTTGCAAAGGGATGTCCACTGCTTGCCAGCCACGGTCCTTTAGGGAGGGAATACACATGAATAGTGTCGCGTGATTTGTAAATGGGAATGGGGTACAAAAAGAGTCAACAAACTAGCTATCTATACTGGATGTTTACTGTGATGGCATTAACCTGCATTCAAGTTGTTGGGTTTGTATTCCACTCACATGCATCTCTTTCCTTTCCACACAGCTGAGTTTCTTGACCACTTTTGGGAACAGATCATTGCAGACGTGGATGCATCTGCCATTGTAATAGAACTTGAGCATCGAGGTATCATATCAGATGGTGATCAGAAGACAATAAGGCAGGAAGTGAATGCAACACTGCAAACTCAGCTCCTTCATGCATGTTTGAAGAAGACATGCAATGCAAAAGCCTTGACGGTGAAGGGCAACCTGAGGATGAAGTCATTTACACATGAAGACGGAATGGGAGAAAGGTGTGTGTTGTCACAGTGTGTGTGCATGTTTTGCATGTGTTGAGCGTGTACATGTATATGTATATGTACATACTTGCATGTGGCCTTGTACAAGGCATGGTTGTCTTCTCCAGCTAAATGTAGTGGAGGGTCCCAGTCATTAGGTGACACCATGTGTGCTGTGTGTGTGTAGGTTGAATTATTACTCATTGGATCATGCTGTCCTACTCAGTTTCACAGACGTCTGCTGGTCAGAGTCCTCAGGAATGGGGATCTGTGTTGTGGGAGTGGGTCTGTGGGTCTGGTGTGTGCTGTGTGTGTGAGTATTTGCACATACTGTATGCTGAATACTGGAGGTTTGAAGGACAATAGATGAGTCGATGCTTGAGTCCTTGATCCACATGTGTATACCAAATGCTGGTCTAACCTGTTGTGTCGTGGGAGTGTTCCGGTGTGCACGGTATTACATATACAGGTGTGACTGCTCCTCTCTGTCTCCCCTCATCTGCAGACGTGGACTAGCAGCACTGTAGCCGTCCAGGAAGCCGTACTAGTAACCCTCTGTATTAGAACGAGCACTGATATCACAAATGAAATCAAGTGTAGCACATTTTACACAGTTCATTCACTCCAGCTGGTTGGCCTGGTGCAAGTCAGTAAAATACGCTCCACTGTGTTTGGCTAACCTCTCCACTCCAATTGGTGAGTTCCATGTTGGTAGCGTGTGGTTGAGTTGTCAGCCACTAGGTGTTGTGGAGGGGAATTCCCTGTTACTACAGTTCCCTCTTTCTAAATGTTGCAGGGTACCTCTTGTTCCTCAACTGAGAGTGGATGAGGATGCCCCTCTACTCTGTCCTGGACCCACCCCCAGTGGCACACCTCCCTTCCCTACAGTGTTCAGTCCATTGTGTGCCTGTGGTCTCCTCTCACCTCTGTTGAGTGTACTACCAGGTGTGTGTGTGTGTGTGTGTGTGTGTGTGTGTGTGTGTGTGTGTGTGTGTGTGTGTGTGTGTGTGTGTGTGTGTGTGTGTTGTGTGTGTGCATGTGTGCGTGTGTGTTGTGTGTGTTGTGTGTGTGTGTGTGCGTGTGCACGTGTGTTGTGTGTGTGTGTGTGTGCGTGCATGTGTGTGTGTGTATGCGTGTGTGTGTTGTGTGTTGTGTGTGTTGTGTGTGTGTGTGCGTGTGCGTGCATGTGTATGTGTGTATGCGTGTGTGTGTTGTGTGTTGTGTGTGTTGTGTGTGTGTGTGTGCGTGTGCGTGCATGTCACAGACTCTCAGTGATGTGGTGTACTTTATGACTACTCACTGTAGGTGACTGAGTGGAGTAGAGGTGACAACTGTGCACCCCGTGCATGTATGACAGTCACAAGACTGTACCCTGTGTCGTATGACAGTCACAAGACTGTACCCCGTGTCAGATGACTGTCACAAGACTGTACCCTGTGTCGTATGACAGTCACAAGACTGTACCCCATGTCAGATGACAGTCACAAGACTGTACCCTGTGTCAGATGACAGTCACAAGACTGTACCCCGTGTCAGATGACAGTCACAAGACTGTACCCCGTGTCAGATGACAATCACAAGACTGTACCCTGTGTCAGATGACAGTCACAAGTCTGTACCCCTTGTCAGATGACAGTCACAAGTCTGTACCCCGTGTCAGATGACAGCCACAAGTCTGTACCCCATGTCAGATGACAATCACAAGACTGTACCTCGTGTCAGATGACTGTCACAAGACTGTACCCTGTGTCAGATGACAGTCACAGACTGTACCCCTTGTCAGATGACAGTCACAAGTCTGTACCCTGTGTCAGATGACAGTCACAAGTCTGTACCCTGTGTCAGATGACAATCACAAGACTGTACCCTGTGTCAGATGACAGTCACAAGACTGTACCCCGTGGCAGATGACAGTCACAAGACTGTACCCCTTGTCAGATGACAGTCACAAGTCTGTACCCCTTGTCAGATGACAGTCACAAGACTGTACCTCGTGTCAGATGACAGTCACAAGACTGTACCTCGTGTCAGATGACAGTCACAAGACTGTACCCTGTGTCAGATGACAGTCACAAGAATGTACCCCATATCAGATGACAGTCACAAGACTGTACCCCGTGTCAGATGACAGTCACAAGACTGTACCCTGTGTCAGATGACAGTCACAAGACTGTACCCCATGTCAGATGACAGTCATAAGACTGTACCCTGTGTCAGATGACAGTCACAAGACTGTACCCCATGTCAGATGACAGTCGCAAGACTGTACCCTGTGTCATATGACAGTCACAAGACTGTACCTCGTGTCAGATGACAGTCACAAGACTGTACCCTGTGTCATATGACAGTCACAAGACTGTACCTCGTGTCAGATGACAATCACAAGACTGTACCCCGTGTCAGATGACAGTCACAAGACTGTACCCCGTGGCAGATGACAGTCACAAGACTGTACCCCGTGTCAGATGACAGTCACAAGACTGTGCCCCTTGTCAGATGACAGTCACAAGACTGTACCTCGTGTCAGATGACAGTCACAAGACTGTACCCCGTGTGAGATGACAGTCACAAGACTGTACCCTGTGTCATATGACAGTCACAAGACTGTACCCCATGTCAGATGACAGTCACAAGACTGTACCCTGTGTCAGATGACAGTCACAAGACTGTACCCCATGTCAGATTACAGTCGCAAGACTGTACCCTGTGTCATATGACAGTCACAAGACTGTACCTCGTGTCAGATGACAGTCACAAGACTGTACCCCATGTCAAATGACAATCACAAGACTGTACCCTGTGTCACAAGTACGTATGTATCTACGGTCTGTGTGTGTATACAT
This sequence comes from Aplysina aerophoba, assembly GCA_949841015.1. Taxonomy (NCBI): domain Eukaryota; kingdom Metazoa; phylum Porifera; class Demospongiae; order Verongiida; family Aplysinidae; genus Aplysina; species Aplysina aerophoba. The sequence goes on from OX465034.1 coordinate 10,747,561, forward strand.
GTTGGAGTCATGGTTGTTGCATTGAGTGTGCATGTGTGTAGTTTGCTGTATGTATTATATGAACTAGTTTCAACTGTGTGCCTGTGTCACATGCATGCACTCTAGTCGACCTGCTGTGTGCCTTGCCTGTGTCACATGCACTCCAGTTGACCTGCTGTGTGCCTGTGTCACATGCACTCCAGTCGACCTGCTGTGTGCCTGTGTCACATGCACTCCAGTCGACCTGCTGTGTGCCTGTGTCACATGCACTCCAGCCGACCTGCTGTGTGCCTGTGTTACATGCACTCCAGTCGACCCTGCTGTGTGGGTGGCAGCTGGGTAAGTTCAGGACTGCTTTATAGCGGCTGATTGTACAATGCTAATCCATTACTGGTAGCAAAACGGCGACACCCCTGCCCTTATTTGGACATGGCTCTTGAACAACATGTGTACGTGCAGTCTCAACTGATGACATGTGACGGCATTCCTGCAGTCATACTCTGTGGGAGGTGACTACCTCCAGAAAGTCTATATACATAGAACACCACAGAGTATATTGCCATGGCTATATACAAAATGTAACTCTCAAACACAGTCTATTGCATGTATACTGCATGCACATGTGTACCGCATGTTACACTAATTTCCATTAAACGAGTGATCATGATGTTATATACAATAATGTACAAGTGCAGGTGGCAATTGTAAGTGGTGGAATGTCTGAGTGCAGTCCTGTCCCACTAGACCCTCCCTGCCCCGGTCAGTGGTGCTTGACACTCCAACAGAGAGTCCGTACATTAGCGAGAGGGGGAGGGGGAGGAGGAGGGCGAGGGGGGAAGGACAGACCACACACACACACGCACTCTCATGAATTCATCTCCCCACACATCGCTGAATGGAACTGCACACTGCATGTCATGTGACTGTCACATGTGCTCCGAGACACGCTCTCGTTTTATGCGTCGTCCATTCCAACCGCTTTGTGCTTTGAGCACGTGTGGGCGCTCGTGCAGTGCTAAAAATAGATCGCTTAGCCGAGCTCTGACTCCAAATTTGGAGAATGACGTCATAGGCCAACAATAGAATAACTGGGTGTGGTCCTTGCGCTGAAGAAGGCGGTGGAAGACGTTACGTCTTGAGCTCTCCTCGCTGCTCCAGGACGACTCTCCTTCAGTGCGTGCGTGCGTGACTGAGCACGACTGGGCTACGTGTACTGCATATCGCGCCCACTTACACGCGAGGACGAGGTGATAATTGGCACGAGCGGTCGAGCGACAGTTGAACCGCAGTCTCTGCTGAAGGCGGAGAGCGACCTTACCTCCTCTTGCTCTGCCACAGACAGTGGACCAGTTGAAGGCAAGCTGGGTAGGTGTGTCGTGGCAGCGTGTACTGGTGGTTCATGGTGGGAGCCTGAGTTGGGTGACCTGGTTAGATGTAAATGTAAGTGTAAACATTTAACATGTAAACATGTAAGTATAAACAAATTTAAGTATTTGTTATGAGTGGTCATAGCCGTATTAGGGTTAGGGTTATGGGACTCCTAATTGGTGATAACGTCATGTGGTCCCTGCTGGAAGCATAGACAAATGAAACTATGCTGGGAGAGGATATAGTGAAAGACTTCAGCGCATGTGCGCATCTCTGTTGTCCGTGTGTTGCCCCAAGACGGCTGCTTTGGCGTGTGCATGACTGAGTGCAGCGCAGGGCTACGTCTCAGTACATTGTCTTCTACTCACGTGCGAGGAATAGGTGGCGTGAGCGATATCGGTCGACAGTTGAACATGATCGTAGCGCATTCTCTGCTGAACAACCTTGTGCTCTACCACAGACAGTGGTTCAGTAGAAGGTAAGCTGGGTAGGTGTGTCGTGGCGGTGGGTGATGGTGGTTCATGGCAGGCTGTCTAATTGAGGGACCTGGCTGGAATGGTAGCTAACCCTTATGGTACCTTTGCACTGCACGGTTCACTCACACAACCCCACACAGTGGAACATTGCCACGAACACATCTCATAGTGGGAGTGACTTGCACTAAGTTGGACTTCCTTCAGGCTGCTGCAAACGTGTTGAGTCTTATAAACACCCTCCCTCTGGTGTTGAGTGTTGGCAGTGGAAGGTTGACCAATACCTGGTCCAATACACGGACATGTGCTTTGTACTAAGTGAATACAAGGCATTGTGGGGACTAGTGTGATCACAGTGGTCACATGCATACATGTGTATACAGGCATGGACACACATTAGTGTACTGAGACTGAGGGTGGCGGGATGATTTGGAAAGGGGGAGAAGCACGGACAAAGATGATCGTGTCGTGTACTACCACATGCATACGTGAGACTGACCATTATACTCTTGAGCCTGTTTGTGTGGTTGTCTGCAGTGAAGTAGACGAGCATCTACTCTCTCTGAAAATCATCTAATCAGAACAAGAAAAGTGTAGCTCTGAATATTCATAGCTTCTTGCATCTTACGACTGTTATGATATTTCCCACATATTATGTAATTGGTTAACTGGGCGACAGCTTGCACATGTTAGTAATAGTCAGCCCATACACTCCCTCTGTGCACTGGAGGGCCACCTGTTGGTAATAGTCAGCCCATACACTCCCTCTGTGCACTGGAGGGCCACCTGTTGGTAATAGTCAGCCCATACACTCCCTCTGTGCACTGGAGGGCCACCTGTTGGTAATAGTCAGCCCATACACTCCCTCTGTGCACTGGAGGGCCACCTGTTGGTAATAGTCAGCCCATACACTCCCTCTGTGCACTGGAGGGCCACCTGTTGGTAATAGTCAGCCCATACACTCCCCCTGTGCACTGGAGGGCCATCAAGTGTGGTGGGTGTGTATTGCATGCCATGTTATGACAGTCTTGAATATTTGTGGGACTATAATATGTATTTATATAATTATACACGTACATTGCAGATTTTCTTTTCAGGTGGCATACGATGTATAACAGTTGAACACTGTAATTACTGTATAGAATGAAATTGTGCAAGGACTTAAACTAGGTGATTTGATGAGTAGCTTGAAGCTCGTTTATTTTAATTCCTCCCCAATTTTCCAACCCTTAATTACACAATTGGCAGCTACTATTGCCTAATGTCTTGTTAGCTATGGTATTGCGCAAGCACCTGAAGAAGATTGAAGTTGAGGACAAGTGTAAGAGCAGTAAAGACGTCTTTATCCAGGCACTGCATGTACATAGGACGTCGAGAAGACAGGCAGGAATGTGCAAGGGGTACTGGAAGAAACTGCAACAGTTGCATGCTACTGGGTAAGGGTCCTCATTACTGGTCATTTCCCAATCGCAGGTATCTGATGCCACTGGAGGTCCAAATCTGTACGAGTGCATGATATAGCAGCCAGAAATGCAGTTATCAGTTTTAACATAACAGTTTCATTGACCATTTTAACAATTACGCCAATGATTGCATTACGCCAAATTTTATGCAATACAGTATACATTATATGTAATCATTATGTAATTTGTGGACACAGTGGTGATGGTGTAAGAGCTTGGAGTTTGGTGCAGCAGCTGTCCAAGTAGAACAATGCAGTGGACTCAGTGTCAAGTTGGACATGTGACTTTGATGTTCCTCCATTGCTTCCATGCATGCACTTCCAACTATACATAATTCATGTGCAGTCACTGTTCTGTGAACACTCACTGATTGTGAGGATTGTGAGGCATTGCTCTAATGTGGGGGGGTTTAAAATGGCCACCACTCATAGGCTCTGAGTATCCCCCTGAGTAGGTTTCAATGCAGAAATTTCTAATCATCACTACCCTCGATAATACCGTATTCGCTCAAAAAATGTGTCACCTTTTGTGCACCAAAAATTCGTCAATTGAGGCCATTAGAGCTAGAATGAAGAAAGCCATCGGAGGTGACAATCATTTAGATTTTTCCGACGAAACGTTAGAGCAAAGGCGAATCATTAGAACGCATTCTTAAGGCGAATCCCGCACAGTAATGACTGCTCTGGAAAGGGATCGCGCAAACACAGTTACAATCTGGACATGATTTAAGTGCACTGAAACCATTGCTGAGCCGCTGAGTAGGAAACCGAACAGAAGCCACCTTTAGATTGACTACACCTATGAACTATCACAGGAAGAAAGCGTTGTCGTTGACTGCGCGTACTGCTGTCCCCACGCAGCCATTTTGTGGCAAACGGAAAATTGTATTGCTTCCTGTCAGACGTGACAATTACCAACTGTACTAACAACTAAATTGCGAGGTACATGAGAGGTTCAACACGGGCACCAGTCATGAATAGGGTAACTTCACCTTGAGCAGGTCTGAATGCATGTAACTTTTCACATTGCAAAGTTTTTAAGTGACCTTCACTAAACCTATTGGCCTCATTTACATCATCACAACCCTCAATTTCACTTTGACTGAAGACTCAGTCATGCTCAGGCCAATAAAAATAAATTTAATGATAAAATGATGATGATAAACAAATCTTGCATGCATTAGTGCCAGACATCATCGCCTTCAATTAACCAATCCCTCCTTGTGTGAGAATCCCTTCCCTTGCCTCTCTTGCTCTGTAAAGAGACCAACAAGGAGAGAGATGGATCAATCACCTGCTGCAGCTGCTATACTGGTTGCCGTGAAGTTAATTGTTAGATGATGGTCATTAATCTCAGTCGTCAAAGCAGGCCACAAAGGAATTGTTGCACACCTGTTAGACAGAGGTGTCCCAATTGACACTAAGGATGATGAGGGAATATCCTTACAGCATTGGGCAGCATGGGGTGGTCATGTGACCACAATGAGGCTTCTCATCAGGAGAGGATGCGATGTAGACTCAGTTGATGGTAGAGGGCTTACTCTACTGCATGCAAGCATGTAACTATTTCCAATACCTGTTGTCAGTGCCACATTTCCCTACATCACTTCAGCCTTATCTGGCTGGTCCAATATTGTACAACGTCATGAATTTTGTTTTAGCTTATTACACTTGTTTGTGGACCATTGTCAGATTGCTTTATGTGGCTCCTCATGCTGTTCATGTTACTACCATCATCATCATTATTCAACCAGGTTGCTGTCTTCTACACAGGAGGTACGTATAGCCACTGTATAGTGATATTATATTACAACATTGGTAGTTATAATGTCAACATAATGGGATTAGTTCCTCAGAGTCCATGCATGTGCATATTTAAAGCTATCGTCCCGTCTCTTCCTTGGTTGTCCTCTTGGTCTTCTCCCCAGCACACCACCTTCATACAACTCCTATCCAAGTCTGCCTATAAATTTATTCCCTTTAGCTTCTCCTTCAAGTTTTTCTTCCTATTCATTTATTACACCTATCACTACCACTCGTCCTAGAGACTCACAAATGTCTTCATTTCTCACCCTTTTAGCCCCATAACCCCCGTACTTCACAAACATGTGCATCATGCCACAAGACCACAATCTATATACTTACATGTCTCTGCTGCACTCTCCATGTTTTGAGGCCATTAGAAGAGTTAGCGCTTACTACAATGGTACTACGCTTACTACTCTCACTATCCGCATCTGTAATAGTTAGTGGTATAGTAAGCATCTGCAATCACATTTCTGTATTTAACTCAGTCCGCTCCATTTACCTCCACATTGCACCTTCAATCATCCTTGTCACAGCCCCTACCCTTTGTTCATTGTCCTCATCACTGGACCCATCTGCAAGGTGATAATTGGCACATTGCCTCTGCACCTCTTTCATTTTCTCCCCATCAATTGTCCCACTACATCCAACCCTCTCTCCCTCTGCAAACTATCATCACCTTGGTAGTTGTACTGTTCACACATGGATGCCTTTTTGATGCAGCTATATTAACTGTAAATTATCATCGTCAATATCATGCATGCTTACCAAACATTACTTTCTTTGCAATCATTCAATTCGACCTCACTCGACCCTTTCCCTTGCCTCTCTTGCTCTGTAAATAGACTTACATATGAAGGAGACAGATGGACCAATCACCTGCAGCAGCTGCTCAGCGATTGGCCTTCAACAAACGAGCGTTAATTTCAGCCATCAAGGCTGGTAACACAAACGCTGTTGTACAATTGTTAGACAGAGGTGTCCCAATTGACACTAAGGATGATGAGGGGATGTCCTTACTGCATTGGGCAGCAATGGGTGGTCATGTGACCACAATGAGGCTTCTCATCAGGAGGGGCTGCGATGTACACTCAGTTGATGGTAGAGGGCTCACTCCACTGCACCGTGCTGCTGCAAAGGGACAGACAAAGGCTGTTCGGGAACTGATTAGGAAAGGAGCATCCAAGTAAGTAGTCGCTGGTGGTTGTGGCACTCCACTTCATCAAGCAGCCATTTGTGGACATGTGGAGACTGCTGTAGCCATGTTGGAGGAAGGGTGTCCTCTTGATGTAGTGAACAGTGCTGGAGCCACACTCCTGCATTTTGCAGCTAAAGGTGACAATGTTGAATTAGTGAGGGAGTTGGTAGGCAGAGGCTGCGATGTGAATGCAGTGAAAGCAAACGGCTGTACTCCCCTTCATGATGCTGCTGGTAGTGGTAGAACAGAAGCAGTTCGTGAACTAATCAAACTTGGTGCAACAAAGTCAGTAGTTGGTGGTAATTGTGGCACTCCACTTCATGTAGCAGCCCTTACTGGTCATTTGGAGACTGCTGTAGCCATGTTGGAGGAAGGGTGTCCTCTTGATGTAGTGAACGGTGCTGGAGCCACAGTCCTGCATTTTGCAGCTTCAGGTGACAATGTTGAATTAGTGAGGGAGTTGGTAGGCAGAGGCTGCGATGTGAATGCAGTGAAAGCAAACGGCTGTACTCCCCTCCATGATGCTGCTGGTAGTGGTAGAACAGAAGCAGTTCGTGAACTAATCAAACTTGGTGCAACAAAGTCAGTAGTTGGTGGTAATTGTGGCACTCCACTTCATCAAGCAGCCATTTGTGGACATGTGGAGACTGCTGTAGCCATGTTGGAGGAAGGGTGTCCTCTTGACGTAGTGGACAGTGATGAAGAAACTGTCCTGCATTGGGCAGCTGAAGGTGGCAATGTTGAATTAATGAGGGAGTTGGTAGGCAGAGGCTGTGATGTGAATGCAGTGGCAGCAAACGGCTGTACTCCCCTCCACTCTGCTGCTGGTTGTGGTAAAACAGAAGCAGTTCGTGAACTAATCAAACTTGGTGCAACAAAGTCAGTAGTTGGTGGTAATTGTGGCACTCCACTTCATCAAGCAGCCATTTGTGGACATTTGGAGACTGCTGTAGCCATGTTGGAGGAAGGGTGTCCTCTTGATGTAGTGAACGGTGCTGGAGCCACAGTCCTGCATTTTGCAGCTAAAGGTGACAATGTTGAATTAGTGAGGGAGTTGGTAGGCAGAGGCTGCGATGTGAATGCAGTGAAAGCAAACGGCTGTACTCCCCTCCATGATGCTGCTGGTAGTGGTAGAACAGAAGCAGTTCGTGAACTAATCAAACTTGGTGCACCAAAGTCAGTAGTTGGTGGTAATTGTGGCACTCCACTTCATCAAGCAGCCATTTGTGGACATTTGGAGACTGCTGTAGCCATGTTGGAGGAAGGGTGTCCTCTTGATGTAGTGAACGGTGCTGGAGCCACAGTCCTGCATTTTGCAGCTAAAGGTGACAATGTTGAATTAGTGAGGGAGTTGGTAGGCAGAGGCTGCGATGTGAATGCAGTGAAAGCAAACGGCTGTACTCCCCTTCATGATGCTGCTGGTAGTGGTAGAACAGAAGCAGTTCGTGAACTAATCAAACTTGGTGCAACAAAGTCAGTAGTTGGTGGTAATTGTGGCACTCCACTTCATGTAGCAGCCATTTGTGGACATATGGAGACTGCTGTAGCCATGTTGGAGGAAGGGTGTCCTCTTGATGTAGTGAACAGTGCTGGAGCCACACTCCTGCATTTTGCAGCTTCAGGTGGCAATGTTGAATTAGTGAGGGAGTTGGTAGGCAGAGGCTGCGATGTGAATGCAGTGAAAGCAAACGGCTGTACTCCCCTCCATGATGCTGCTGGTCGTGGTAGAACAGAAGCAGTTCGTGAACTAATCAAACTTGGTGCAACAAAGTCAGTAGTTGGTGGTAATTGTGGCACTCCACTTCATGTAGCAGCCCTTACTGGTCATTTGGAGACTGCTGTAGCCATGTTGGAGGAAGGGTGTCCTCTTGATGTAGTGAACGGTGCTGGAGCCACAGTCCTGCATTTTGCAGCTTCAGGTGACAATGTTGAATTAGTGAGGGAGTTGGTAGGCAGAGGCTGCGATGTGAATGCAGTGAAAGCAAACGGCTGTACTCCCCTCCATGATGCTGCTGGTAGTGGTAGAACAGAAGCAGTTCGTGAACTAATCAAACTTGGTGCAACAAAGTCAGTAGTTGGTGGTAATTGTGGCACTCCACTTCATCAAGCAGCCCTTACTGGTCATTTGGAGACTGCTGTAGCCATGTTGGAGGAAGGGTGTCCTCTTGATGTAGTGAACGGTGCTGGAGCCACAGTCCTGCATTTTGCAGCTTCAGGTGACAATGTTGAATTAGTGAGGGAGTTGGTAGGCAGGGGGTGCGATGTGAATGCAGTGGCAGCAAACGGCTGTACTCCCCTCCACTCTGCTGCTGGTTGTGGTAAAACAGAAGCAGTTCGTGAACTAATCAAACTTGGTGCAACAAAGTCAGTAGTTGGTGGTAATTGTGGCACTCCACTTCATGTAGCAGCCCTTACTGGTCATTTGGAGACTGCTGTAGCCATGTTGGAGGAAGGGTGTCCTCTTGATGTAGTGAACGGTGCTGGAGCCACAGTCCTGCATTTTGCAGCTTCAGGTGGCAATGTTGAATTAGTGAGGGAGTTGGTAGGCAGAGGCTGCGATGTGAATGCAGTGAAAGCAAACGGCTGTACTCCCCTCCATGATGCTGCTGGTAGTGGTAGAACAGAAGCAGTTCGTGAACTAATCAAACTTGGTGCACCAAAGTCAGTAGTTGGTGGTAATTGTGGCACTCCACTTCATCAAGCAGCCATTTGTGGACATTTGGAGACTGCTGTAGCCATGTTGGAGGAAGGGTGTCCTCTTGATGTAGTGAACGGTGCTGGAGCCACAGTCCTGCATTTTGCAGCTTCAGGTGACAATGTTGAATTAGTGAGGGAGTTGGTAGGCAGAGGCTGCGATGTGAATGCAGTGAAAGCAAACGGCTGTACTCCCCTCCATGATGCTGCTGGTCGTGGTAGAACAGAAGCAGTTCGTGAACTAATCAAACTTGGTGCAACAAAGTCAGTAGTTGGTGGTAATTGTGGCACTCCACTTCATGTAGCAGCCATTTGTGGACATTTGGAGACTGCTGTAGCCATGTTGGAGGAAGGGTGTCCTCTTGATGTAGTGAACGGTGCTGGAGCCACAGTCCTGCATTTTGCAGCTAAAGGTGACAATGTTGAATTAGTGAGGGAGTTGGTAGGCAGAGGCTGCGATGTGAATGCAGTGAAAGCAAACGGCTGTACTCCCCTTCATGATGCTGCTGGTAGTGGTAGAACAGAAGCAGTTCGTGAACTAATCAAACTTGGTGCAACAAAGTCAGTAGTTGGTGGTAATTGTGGCACTCCACTTCATGTAGCAGCCATTTGTGGACATATGGAGACTGCTGTAGCCATGTTGGAGGAAGGGTGTCCTCTTGATGTAGTGAACGGTGCTGGAGCCACAGTCCTGCATTTTGCAGCTAAAGGTGACAATGTTGAATTAGTGAGGGAGTTGGTAGGCAGAGGCTGCGATGTGAATGCAGTGAAAGCAAACGGCTGTACTCCCCTCCATGATGCTGCTGGTAGTGGTAGAACAGAAGCAGTTCGTGAACTAATCAAACTTGGTGCAACAAAGTCAGTAGTTGGTGGTAATTGTGGCACTCCACTTCATCAAGCAGCCATTTGTGGACATTTGGAGACTGCTGTAGCCATGTTGGAGGAAGGGTGTCCTCTTGATGTAGTGAACGGTGCTGGAGCCACAGTCCTGCATTTTGCAGCTAAAGGTGACAATGTTGAATTAGTGAGGGAGTTGGTAGGCAGAGGCTGCGATGTGAATGCAGTGAAAGCAAACGGCTGTACTCCCCTTCATGATGCTGCTGGTAGTGGTAGAACAGAAGCAGTTCGTGAACTAATCAAACTTGGTGCAACAAAGTCAGTAGTTGGTGGTAATTGTGGCACTCCACTTCATCAAGCAGCCATTTGTGGACATTTGGAGACTGCTGTAGCCATGTTGGAGGAAGGGTGTCCTCTTGATGTAGTGAACGGTGCTGGAGCCACAGTCCTGCATTTTGCAGCTAAAGGTGACAATGTTGAATTAGTGAGGGAGTTGGTAGGCAGAGGCTGCGATGTGAATGCAGTGAAAGCAAACGGCTGTACTCCCCTCCATGATGCTGCTGGTAGTGGTAGAACAGAAGCAGTTCGTGAACTAATCAAACTTGGTGCAACAAAGTCAGTAGTTGGTGGTAATTGTGGCACTCCACTTCATGTAGCAGCCCTTACTGGTCATTTGGAGACTGCTGTAGCCATGTTGGAGGAAGGGTGTCCTCTTGATGTAGTGAACGGTGCTGGAGCCACAGTCCTGCATTTTGCAGCTTCAGGTGACAATGTTGAATTAGTGAGGGAGTTGGTAGGCAGGGGGTGCGATGTGAATGCAGTGAAAGCAAACGGCTGTACTCCCCTCCACTCTGCTGCTGGTAGTGGTAGAACAGAAGCAGTTCGTGAACTAATCAAACTTGGTGCAACAAAGTCAGTAGTTGGTGGTAATTGTGGCACTCCACTTCATGTAGCAGCCCTTACTGGTCATTTGGAGACTGCTGTAGCCATGTTGGAGGAAGGGTGTCCTCTTGACGTAGTGGACAGTGATGAAGAAACTGTCCTGCATTGGGCAGCTGAAGGTGGCAATGTTGAATTAATGAGGGAGTTGGTAGGCAGAGGCTGTGATGTGAATGCAGTGGCAGCAAACGGCTGTACTCCCCTCCACTCTGCTGCTGGTTGTGGTAAAACAGAAGCAGTTCGTGAACTAATCAAACTTGGTGCAACAAAGTCAGTAGTTGGTGGTAATTGTGGCACTCCACTTCATCAAGCAGCCATTTGTGGACATTTGGAGACTGCTGTAGCCATGTTGGAGGAAGGGTGTCCTCTTGACGTAGTGGACAGTGATGAAGAAACTGTCCTGCATTGGGCAGCTGAAGGTGGCAATGTTGAATTAATGAGGGAGTTGGTAGGCAGAGGCTGTGATGTGAATGCAGTGAAAGCAAACGGCTGTACTCCCCTCCACTCTGCTGCTGGTTGTGGTAAAACAGAAGCAGTTCGTGAACTAATCAAACTTGGTGCAACAAAGTCAGTAGTTGGTGGTAATTGTGGCACTCCACTTCATCAAGCAGCCATTTGTGGACATTTGGAGACTGCTGTAGCCATGTTGGAGGAAGGGTGTCCTCTTGATGTAGTGAACGGTGCTGGAGCCACAGTCCTGCATTTTGCAGCTTCAGGTGACAATGTTGAATTAGTGAGGGAGTTGGTAGGCAGAGGCTGCGATGTGAATGCAGTGAAAGCAAACGGCTGTACTCCCCTCCATGATGCTGCTGGTCGTGGTAGAACAGAAGCAGTTCGTGAACTAATCAAACTTGGTGCAACAAAGTCAGTAGTTGGTGGTAATTGTGGCACTCCACTTCATCAAGCAGCCCTTACTGGTCATTTGGAGACTGCTGTAGCCATGTTGGAGGAAGGGTGTCCTCTTGATGTAGTGAACGGTGCTGGAGCCACAGTCCTGCATTTTGCAGCTTCAGGTGACAATGTTGAATTAGTGAGGGAGTTGGTAGGCAGAGGCTGCGATGTGAATGCAGTGAAAGCAAACGGCTGTACTCCCCTCCATGATGCTGCTGGTAGTGGTAGAACAGAAGCAGTTCGTGAACTAATCAAACTTGGTGCACCAAAGTCAGTAGTTGGTGGTAATTGTGGCACTCCACTTCATCAAGCAGCCATTTGTGGACATTTGGAGACTGCTGTAGCCATGTTGGAGGAAGGGTGTCCTCTTGATGTAGTGAACGGTGCTGGAGCCACAGTCCTGCATTTTGCAGCTGAAGGTGGCAATGTTGAATTAGTGAAGGAGTTGGTAGGCAGGGGGTGCGATGTAAATGCAATGGAAGCAAGCAGTTGTACTCCCCTCCATTTAGCTGCTGGTCATGGTAGAACAGAAGCAGTTCGTGAACTAATCAAACTTGGTGCAACAAAGTCAGTAGTTGGTGGTAATCGTGGAACTCCACTTCATCAAGCAGTGCTTAATGGACATTTGGAGACTGTTGAAGACATGTTGCAGGACAGTGTTAGTGATGCTAATATGTCCAAAAATGATGCCATTGCCATCTGTAGTTCATTTGGTTTGACTCCTGTCATGTCAGCTGGACTGTATGGACAGGTGGAAGTGTTCAAATTACTGATCTCCAAAGGTGGAAATATCTCTAACAGAGACATTATTTCTTTGTGTGCCTTTGAACACTGCTTTGTTGGTGGTCATGCCAGTAAACTGAACCAGTTCTGTGAGGCATGTGGCATCAGGAGTAGTGGAGAAGGGCTGAGAGGTGCTTTGGCAACCTTGATCACTCGGGGTCTCATTGATGCACACAAAGTGCTCTGTTTGTGTGCCATTTCTGGAGACATATTATTCCTGGATGACCAGTTCATTGAACTAGTTGCTTCTGATGCTTGTGCCATGCCTGCAGCTGTGAAATGTGCCAAGTTGTATTTTGAAAGGGGCATTTCATTCATTAACCAACTCAAAATAGAAGATGAAAATGCCTTGAACCCTCTACAAATGGCACTGCTGTCATTGAAATGCTTTGAAATGGGATTTGCCATTGGTACTGGTGGTGCCAATGACCACACTTCATTCATCACCAAGCTGTTGTCCCACCCTGTGTTGAAGAAAACAGTCCATAAAAACTTCCCAAATGGTGTAAGTCCCCTCGACCTAGCTCGTCAGTTTGAACTCCACCACATAGCTGCATTGATCGAGGGGGCGGGTGGTCGTCCAGGAGTGTGGGCAGGTGTACCACAGGAAATTGAGGCTAGGCATCCTCTAGCTCTGCTTCAAGTGAAAGAGGCTTATGCTTCATACAAGACTATTGCTGAAGATGGTGAACACGGTCGTGCCTTCATCAGGCATCTGTTATCCAGTGTTCAGGTAGCTGATGACAGTCAGTTGGTGAAGGAGCAGGTCTTGGGCCAACGTCCTGACCTAGGGGATGTAGTCACACATGTCCTACCCCACGTCCAAGTGAGAACCAAGTGGAAGAGCATTGGACTGGCTCTTGGCATCAAGAAGAACACACTTGATCAATTCTCAGATGATGATGATCCTTATCTGGAGACCCTGAGCTTCTGGTTGGAGCATGGTAGCAGTGTGACCTGGAAGACCCTGATGGATGTCTTGGGCCACTTCGAGACAAAGCACACTGTGGATGAACTGACAGACAAGATTGTGTCAGTCCTTGGAGGAGGTGACCAGGTAAGTGTGTAGGTGTTGTGTGTTGAGTGAAGGTGCTGTGTGGTGTGCTGTCTGGAGGAGGCAAGTGCTGGTCTTCTCTGATGTCTGCTTGTGTTTGCGCTGCCTCCTCCTCTCCCCTCCTCCCTCAGGTCCCTCTCCAGCTGCCCACCCCCCCAGGGTCCACTGGAGACATTGAGAAAACCAGCTCAAAGAGGACAGCTCAGCTGAGTTGGCCACCAGCAAAGCGGAGGAGGACATCAGATGCAGAAGGTACAAGGAGGGTGTTCGTTTGGTGATCCATTGGCCCAGTCTGTTAGTCCTTGTCTTCAACTCCTTCCCCTGCGCTTGTCCCCAGGTGAGCCTTCCCAGAGGAAGGGATCCCCAGAGGGTGCCCTGCAAGACCAGTCTCCAGCTAAGAGAGTAGTCAGATGTGCCTTGACAGGGAGTGAAGGAACTGTAGAGGCTGTGGGTGTCTCTAGTTCTGCTCCAGTTGAGAGTGGAGGAGCAGTTGCTGCAGAGAGGAGTCCACCCGTCTGTGAAGGTGAGCTGTGTGGAGTGTCTTCTCCTTCAGTGAGGCTGGGATGGAGTAGGCCATGCCTGTCCTCCCTCAGCCCCTCCCCCCCTTCGTCAATGGTGTTCAATGCTTTAAGCTAAAGCTACAGCAGCTGCTTGTAATGAGTGTCCATCCGACTACACATGCACCACACGTGTCTACACTGATTCCCTGCAACACTGAGCGCTGTGGACTGGTCACTGTGTGGTCTGTACAGGAAGCTTAGTAATGGTGGTCTGCATGTCATTGGCCGTAGCCCTATGTCTCCAAACACTGGTGGTCCTGCTAACAGTGGGTGGAGGTGGTCCTACAGCGAGCATGAGAGGGTGGTGGGTGTGAACCATGGACCTCCCTTCCATGCAGCCAAACAAGTTCTCGGTCACTTCCGGGACCAGTTCATTGCAGACGTGGACGCAAACACTGTGGTATGGGAACTTTTGTACAAGAACATTATTCCACGTGGTGTTCAGGAGAGGATCTCAAGGACTGACGAGCCTAAACAGCAAAATGAAATCCTCCACGATTGTCTGCAGAGAACGTGCACCAAAGAGGCCTTGATGGAAGCCTGTGACATAATTGTGGCAGTGAGGGGCAACCCAAAGATGCGAGAATTGGGTGAAGCCATGAAGAGGAGGCTGCACACAGGTACGTAAGTGTGTTGTGTGCTGGTGTGTGGGAGGGAGGTGACTCAGTCCCCCTCACTGACTCCAGGCACTCCAGATCACCACTCCTCTCGATGACCCAACCTCAGTTCACCCGTCTGTCCTGCTAGCCCCTACTTCCCTTTCAGCCCTCACACACAAGGGCACAGGGTGCTCACATCACTTGTCTCTCTTGTGGTGCAGCCACACCTGTGCAGGTTGTTCAGGACCACGCTGAGGAGCTCCTTGAGAAGATGAACTCTACAGTGCTTGCACCTCAGCTGAAGGCATTGGGGCTAATTCCAGAAGCTGTCGAGTGCGACATCCTTCAGTCCAAGAGTAGGGAAGAAGCCAATGCCCACCTCTTGAACCACCTCAAGGAGGATGCAGATGAGGAGTCAGTGAGGGAAGTGTTCAGAATTGCTTCTGAGAAGACTGGCTATGGGAAGATGAAGGTGTTTGCTGCCGACGTGCTAAGGGAGCTGCAATGAGGTTTGTACTGGTGTGTGCACACTCACATGCCGTTGTTGTGTACCTCTCCATGTACAGGACATGTGTTTATGTAAACAAACATCTGTGTACTGTAAATAACACCCAGAGAAGTCCGGTGTGTGTCCCTTCCTCCACAGCCTCCCTCCTCCGCTCCACGCCCACTGTGCTGGAGCTGCTTGACCACGCTGTCCTCCATGTGGCTGCCCGCTGGTACCACTTTGGTCTTGTCCTTCAAGGACCACCTCCTGGAGGACATCAAGGACACCGAGAGGAGTGAGGTGGAGGCCTGCTGCAGTGACATGCTCAAGTGCTGGCTCAGAGGGGCGTGGCCACGGGAGGGAGGAGTGGACTTTGTCCACCGTGTTGGGGGCAGTGCAGAGGTGCCTCAGACCGGAGTCAGCTTGGAGCACTGCCGCTCACTGCAGGCAGCTCAGTGAGTGTCTTGTGTCCAGTGTGATCCCCTCAACAAGAGGAGGAGGTGTGGGGAATTGGCTGGTCTTACTGTTGTCCTTACACCAGGTGTCAATATCACTCCTACTGATGACCCCACCCCCTACCTTGATGACCCACCCCCTACCTTGATGACCCACCCCCTACCTTGATGACCCCACCCCCTACCTTGATGACCCCACCCCCTACCTTGATGACCCCACCCCCTACCTTGATGACCCCCCATACCTTGATAACCCCACCCTCTTGGAACATTCTCAGATGACCCCGCCCCCTGAACATGTGACTACCCTATCCAATTGATCACTCCCCCTGATGACCCCAGCTTTTGAGTACTCCCCTTTACCACTCTCCTGGTGATGCCTCCCTCTGATCACTCCTGACTCCAGACTATTTGACCTGCTTAACCTGGTGGTGATGAAGCTGTGGTATACTGTCACAGTGTCATGTTTGTCACTTGTAGACACTGTCACCACACAGTGACATCTCTACACCAGCTAGTGAGTTGTGAATTGCTTGGCTAGTGCTCACTAGTTAGATCAGCACACACACACACGCACACACACACACACACACACACACACACACACACA
>OX465034.1:10768755-10801255 GCA_949841015.1 Aplysina aerophoba
ACACTGGCCTTCAATCAGGTGCTAATCTGAGTCACTGCAAAACTGAGCTACAGACACAAGTTAAAAATGGTTGATAAATGGTATAGACACTTATACTGTACATCCGGTTTATATTTGGTCAGTCACTGAATCCACGGAAATGAGTTGTGCTCGTCCAAGTGACGTCCAAGTGTTCCAGACCATCATTAGGGAGATCAGCAGTAAACTGGTGCAGCCCTCTGCCGTGTAGCTAGAGGCACTACTGTGACCACCTCCGCTTTACAAACCACCCCACCCCCTCGAATGTATGTAATTGTTATATGCTGTGAATTGCACGTGACAGTAACAGTTTTTTGCATCTCCGTACGTGATTGTGTAGCAGAGCGAGTGGATCTACGTAGTTGAACAGCAGCTGCGAACTCTCAACCGGTACCCAGTACAGTGTACGTGACTACTTAATGACGTCATATCGCCCTACTGGGGACTTTGAGCGGGGATTGTGCCCTTTTGAGAAGTGGCCTGGAGTAGGCATCTTCAGTTATTCTGAGCCGTCCAAAGACAGATCTCACAGTCGGTTAACAACTTGTAACTTCGATCGAGCTACATCTAACTGGTCGTCAACTCTTCGCTTGAGGACGCAGTGAAAGGCATGAGTAGTGAGAGTTGACCTGCTCGCTGCCCTGTCTCGAAGGTTGCGACCGACGTAGCTATTCGCTGTTCGTCAGTGAACCAGTGAAGGGTAAGTAGGTATGTGTGGTCTGTAGCGAAGCAGTGGTGGCAGTGTTGTGATTGTCGGACTTAGCTAAACCATCTGGTATAGTGGTCACGTGGTAAGACCGGGTACCCAGGGCAACTGCTGCCACTCCATCGGGTTTACGTCTTGGGCGACAGTTTAGTTGTAGCTAGCCAGCTATAGCTAGCACGATCATTCCCAAGACTCCAGAGCTCATGTGAAATGTGTAAAAGTAGGCATCTACAGAAGTTCGTTCCTGTGTGCTTGAGAATGTCCACAGTTGTCCTCCACTAGTCTCGTAAACCAGACCCCACCCGTCCGCGTGTTACGCAATGGCGTAAAATGGCCGGCGGACAGGGGGTCTGGTTTACAAGACTAGTCCTTCACCACGTATACGTATGTGATTGTAAACAACCGGAGCACAATGCTGGTTTAATTTTAGTAGCTACTAGCTGTGTATTACACCTAGCCACACAGTTCTAGGTGTTGTCCTGAGAGTTCTACAACCTTCCCAATACACCTCTGGCATCGGCAAGATCTCTCACAAGCTCTGATAGACACAGTGAACTTGCACTAGCTACAAGTGAAAGCAATAAGGATTTACTTTGTACACTGCACATTAGCTACTAGCACTAGAGAGACTGTTAAGGTATGAAGTACAGGCACCCTGAAGGGGCTTCAGAGTCGTCTTGAACAGCTGTTGCATTATATGATTGAACCAGCAGATTTTCCAAGTAGAACTCAAGAACTGCAGTTTGATATGTGAAGCAAAGCAAATTGACTGTTGCTATCTGCTAATGCATGCAAGCATGTAACTTATTTCAATCCCTGTTGTGATCAGTGTAGCTTTTCTCTACATCACTTCAGCTTTATCTGTCCAATATTGTAGAGCATGGATTTGGTTTAACTTATTACTCTGCTATTATTCAGCTCTAATATTTTGTCTTACCAATTATTTGCCATCTGGAAAAAACGTCCAGTTTTCTTCCAGTTTTCTGATGCAGTCCTAGACTCTCACAAATGCCCTCATTTCTCACCCTATCTAGCCCCATAACCCCCGTACTTCACAAACACGTGCACCATACCACAAGCTCACAACCTACTTACATGTCTCTGCTGCACTCTCCACGTTTGGAGGCCATTAGAAGAGTTAACGCTTACTACAATGGTATAGTAAGCATCTGCAATTACACTTCTGTATTTAACTCCGTCCGTTCCATTTACCTCCACATTGCACCCAATCATCCTTGACACAGCCCCTATCCTTTGTCCATTGTCCTCACCACTGGACCCACCTGGTGATAACTGATCCAAGATACTTACTTTGTCTCTGCACCTCTTTCATTTTCTCCCCATCAATTGTCCCACTACATCCATCCCTCTCTCGCTCTGCAAACTATCACTACCTTGGTAGTTGTACTGTTGACACATGGATGCCGTTTTGATGCGGCCATATTAACTGTAAAGTATAATCGTCGATATCGTGCATGCTCACTAAACATTTCTTTCTTCATGCAATCATTCAATTCGACCTCACTCGACCCTTTCCCCTGCCTCTCTTGCTCTGTAAAGAACTTATAAAGGAGACAGATGGACCAATCACCTGCCGCAGCTGCTCAGCGATTGGCCTTCAACAAGCGGGCATTAATTTCAGCCATCAAGGCTGGTAACGCAAAAGCTGTTGTAGAACTGTTAGACGGAGGTGTCCCAATTGACACTATGGATGATGAGGCGTTGACCTTACTGCATTGGGCAGCATTGGGTGGTCATGTGACCACAATGAGGCTTCTCATCAGGAGGGGCTGCAATGTAGACTCAGTTGATGGTAGAGGGCTCACTCCACTGCACTGGGCTGCTGCAATGGGATGGACAAAGGCTGTTCAGGAACTGATTAGGAAAGGAGCATCCAAGTCAGTAGTTGCTGGTAATTGTGGCACTCCACTTCATCAAGCAGTCGGTAATGGTTATGTGAAGACAGCTGTAGCCATGTTGGAGGAAGGATGTCCTCTTGATGTGGTGAGTGGTGCTGGAGCCACTGTCCTGCATTGGGCAGCTGAAGGTGGCAATGTTGAATTAGTGAGGGAGTTGGTAAGCAGAGGGTGCGATGTGAACGCAGTGGAAGCAGACGGCTGCACTCCCCTCCACTCTGCTGCTGGTGATGGTAGAACAGAAGCAGTTCATGAACTACTCAAACTTGGTGCAACAAAGTCAGTAGTTGTTGGTAATTATGGCACTCCACTTCATCAAGCAGCAATTAATGGACATGTGGAGACTGCTGTAGCCATGTTGGAAAAAGGATGTCCTCTTGATGTAGTGAGCGGTGCTGGAGCCACTGTCCTGCATTTTGCAGCTTCAGGTGGCAATGTTGACTTAGTGAGGGAGTTGGTAAGCAGAGGGTGCGATGTGAACGCAGTGAAAGCAAACAGCTGTACTCCCCTCCACTCTGCTGCTGGTGATGGTAGAACAGAAGCAGTTCATGAACTAATCAAACTTGGTGCAGCAAAGTCAGTTGTTGGTGGTAATTGTGGCACTCCACTTCATCAAGCAGCAATTAATGGACATGTGGAGACTGCTGTAGCCATGTTGAAGGAAGGATGTTCTCTTGACATAGTGGACAGTAATGGAGAAACTGTCCTGCATTGGGCAGCTGAAGGTGGCAATGTTGAATTAGTGAAGGAGTTGGTAGTCAGAGGATGCAATGTAAATGCAGTGAAAGCAAACGGCTGTACTCCCCTCCACTCTGCTGCTGGTGATGGTAGAACAGAAGCAGTTCATGAACTAATCAAACTTGGTGCAGCAAAGTCAGTAGTTGGTGGTAATTGTGGCACTCCACTTCATCAAGCAGTGCTTAACGGACACTTGGAGACTGCTGTAGCCATGTTGGAAAAAGGATGTCCTCTTGATGTAGTGAGCGGTGCTGGAGCCACTGTCCTGCATTTTGCAGCTGAAGGTGGCAATGTTGACTTAGTGAGGGAGTTGGTAGGCAGAGGGTGCGATGTGAACGCAGTGGAAGCAGACGGCTGCACTCCCCTCCACTCTGCTGCTAGTGATGGTAGAACAGAAGCAGTTCATGAACTAATCAAACTTGGTGCAGCAAAGTCAGTAGTTGGTGGTAATTGTGGCACTCCACTTCATCAAGCAGCAATTAATGGACATGTGGAGACTGCTGTAGCCATGTTGAAGGAAGGATGTTCTCTTGACATAGTGGACAGTAATGGAGAAACTGTCCTGCATTGGGCAGCTGAAGGTGGCAATGTTGAATTAGTGAAGGAGTTGGTAGTCAGAGGATGCAATGTAAATGCGGTGAAAGCAAACGGCTGTACTCCCCTCCATGATGCTGCTGGTCGTGGTAGAACAGAAGCAGTTCATGAACTAATCAAGCTTGGTGCAACAAAGTCCATAGTTGGTGGTAATTTTGGCACTCCACTTCATCAAGCAGTGCTTAACGGACACTTGGAGACTGCTGTAGCCATGTTGGAAAAAGGATGTCCTCTTGATGTAGTGAGCGGTGCTGGAGCCACTGTCCTGCATTTTGCAGCTTCAGGTGGCAATGTTGACTTAGTGAGGGAGTTGGTAGGCAGAGGGTGCGATGTGAACGCAGTGGAAGCAGACGGCTGCACTCCCCTCCACTCTGCTGCTAGTGATGGTAGAACAGAAGCAGTTCATGAACTAATCAAACTTGGTGCAGCAAAGTCAGTAGTTGGTGGTAATTGTGGCACTCCACTTCATCAAGCAGCAATTAATGGACATGTGGAGACTGCTGTAGCCATGTTGAAGGAAGGATGTTCTCTTGACATAGTGGACAGTAATGGAGAAACTGTCCTGCATTGGGCAGCTGAAGGTGGCAATGTTGAATTAGTGAAGGAGTTGGTAGTCAGAGGATGCAATGTAAATGCGGTGAAAGCAAACGGCTGTACTCCCCTCCATGATGCTGCTGGTCGTGGTAGAACAGAAGCAGTTCATGAACTAATCAAGCTTGGTGCAACAAAGTCCATAGTTGGTGGTAATTTTGGCACTCCACTTCATCAAGCAGTGCTTAACGGACACTTGGAGACTGCTGTAGCCATGTTGGAAAAAGGATGTCCTCTTGATGTAGTGAGCGATGCTGGAGCCACTGTCCTGCATTTTGCAGCTGAAGGTGGCAATGTTGACTTAGTGAGGGAGTTGGTAGGCAGAGGGTGCGATGTGAACGCAGTGGAAGCAGACGGCTGCACTCCCCTCCACTCTGCTGCTGGTGATGGTAGAACAGAAGCAGTTCATGAACTAATCAAACTTGGTGCAGCAAAGTCAGTAGTTGGTGGTAATTTTGGCACTCCACTTCATCAAGCAGCAATTAATGGACATGTGGAGACTGCTGTAGCCATGTTGAAGGAAGGATGTTCTCTTGACATAGTGGACAGTAATGGAGAAACTGTCCTGCATTGGGCAGCTGAAGGTGGCAATGTTGAATTAGTGAAGGAGTTGGTAGTCAGAGGATGCAATGTAAATGCGGTGAAAGCAAACGGCTGTACTCCCCTCCATGATGCTGCTGGTCGTGGTAGAACAGAAGCAGTTCATGAACTAATCAAGCTTGGTGCAACAAAGTCCATAGTTGGTGGTAATTTTGGCACTCCACTTCATCAAGCAGTGCTTAACGGACACTTGGAGACTGCTGTAGCCATGTTGGAAAAAGGATGTCCTCTTGATGTAGTGAGCGGTGCTGGAGCCACTGTCCTGCATTTTGCAGCTGAAGGTGGCAATGTTGACTTAGTGAGGGAGTTGGTAGGCAGAGGGTGCGATGTGAACGCAGTGGAAGCAGACGGCTGCACTCCCCTCCACTCTGCTGCTAGTGATGGTAGAACAGAAGCAGTTCATGAACTAATCAAACTTGGTGCAGCAAAGTCAGTAGTTGGTGGTAATTGTGGCACTCCACTTCATCAAGCAGCAATTAATGGACATGTGGAGACTGCTGTAGCCATGTTGAAGGAAGGATGTTCTCTTGACATAGTGGACAGTAATGGAGAAACTGTCCTGCATTGGGCAGCTGAAGGTGGCAATGTTGAATTAGTGAAGGAGTTGGTAGTCAGAGGATGCAATGTAAATGCGGTGAAAGCAAACGGCTGTACTCCCCTCCATGATGCTGCTGGTCGTGGTAGAACAGAAGCAGTTCATGAACTAATCAAGCTTGGTGCAACAAAGTCCATAGTTGGTGGTAATTTTGGCACTCCACTTCATCAAGCAGTGCTTAACGGACACTTGGAGACTGCTGTAGCCATGTTGGAAAAAGGATGTCCTCTTGATGTAGTGAGCGGTGCTGGAGCCACTGTCCTGCATTTTGCAGCTTCAGGTGGCAATGTTGACTTAGTGAGGGAGTTGGTAGGCAGAGGGTGCGATGTGAACGCAGTGGAAGCAGACGGCTGCACTCCCCTCCACTCTGCTGCTAGTGATGGTAGAACAGAAGCAGTTCATGAACTAATCAAACTTGGTGCAGCAAAGTCAGTAGTTGGTGGTAATTGTGGCACTCCACTTCATCAAGCAGCAATTAATGGACATGTGGAGACTGCTGTAGCCATGTTGAAGGAAGGATGTTCTCTTGACATAGTGGACAGTAATGGAGAAACTGTCCTGCATTGGGCAGCTGAAGGTGGCAATGTTGAATTAGTGAAGGAGTTGGTAGTCAGAGGATGCAATGTAAATGCGGTGAAAGCAAACGGCTGTACTCCCCTCCATGATGCTGCTGGTCGTGGTAGAACAGAAGCAGTTCATGAACTAATCAAGCTTGGTGCAACAAAGTCCATAGTTGGTGGTAATTTTGGCACTCCACTTCATCAAGCAGTGCTTAACGGACACTTGGAGACTGCTGTAGCCATGTTGGAAAAAGGATGTCCTCTTGATGTAGTGAGCGATGCTGGAGCCACTGTCCTGCATTTTGCAGCTGAAGGTGGCAATGTTGACTTAGTGAGGGAGTTGGTAGGCAGAGGGTGCGATGTGAACGCAGTGGAAGCAGACGGCTGCACTCCCCTCCACTCTGCTGCTGGTGATGGTAGAACAGAAGCAGTTCATGAACTAATCAAACTTGGTGCAGCAAAGTCAGTAGTTGGTGGTAATTTTGGCACTCCACTTCATCAAGCAGCAATTAATGGACATGTGGAGACTGCTGTAGCCATGTTGAAGGAAGGATGTTCTCTTGACATAGTGGACAGTAATGGAGAAACTGTCCTGCATTGGGCAGCTGAAGGTGGCAATGTTGAATTAGTGAAGGAGTTGGTAGTCAGAGGATGCAATGTAAATGCGGTGAAAGCAAACGGCTGTACTCCCCTCCATGATGCTGCTGGTCGTGGTAGAACAGAAGCAGTTCATGAACTAATCAAGCTTGGTGCAACAAAGTCCATAGTTGGTGGTAATTTTGGCACTCCACTTCATCAAGCAGTGCTTAACGGACACTTGGAGACTGCTGTAGCCATGTTGGAAAAAGGATGTCCTCTTGATGTAGTGAGCGGTGCTGGAGCCACTGTCCTGCATTTTGCAGCTGAAGGTGGCAATGTTGACTTAGTGAGGGAGTTGGTAGGCAGAGGGTGCGATGTGAACGCAGTGGAAGCAGACGGCTGCACTCCCCTCCACTCTGCTGCTGGTGATGGTAGAACAGAAGCAGTTCATGAACTAATCAAACTTGGTGCAGCAAAGTCAGTAGTTGGTGGTAATTGTGGCACTCCACTTCATCAAGCAGCAATTAATGGACATGTGGAGACTGCTGTAGCCATGTTGAAGGAAGGATGTTCTCTTGACATAGTGGACAGTAATGGAGAAACTGTCCTGCATTGGGCAGCTGAAGGTGGCAATGTTGAATTAGTGAAGGAGTTGGTAGTCAGAGGATGCAATGTAAATGCGGTGAAAGCAAACGGCTGTACTCCCCTCCATGATGCTGCTGGTCGTGGTAGAACAGAAGCAGTTCATGAACTAATCAAGCTTGGTGCAACAAAGTCCATAGTTGGTGGTAATTTTGGCACTCCACTTCATCAAGCAGTGCTTAACGGACACTTGGAGACTGCTGTAGCCATGTTGGAAAAAGGATGTCCTCTTGATGTAGTGAGCGGTGCTGGAGCCACTGTCCTGCATTTTGCAGCTTCAGGTGGCAATGTTGACTTAGTGAGGGAGTTGGTAAGCAGAGGGTGCGATGTAAATGCAGTGAAAGCAGATGGCTGTACTCCCCTCCACTCTGCTGCTGGTTGTGGTAGAACAGAAGCAGTTTGTGAGCTAATCAAACTTGGTGCAGGAAAGTCAGTAGTTGCTGGTGATCGTGGCACTCCACTTCATCAAGCAGCCATTTGTGGACATGTGGAGACTGCTGTAGCCATGTTGGAGGAGGGATGTCCTCTTGATGTTGTGGACGGTGTTGAAGCTACTGTCTTGCATGCTGCATGTAAAGGTGGCAATGTTGACTTAGTGAGGGAGTTAGTACGCAGAGGGTGCGATGTTAATGCAGTGCAAGCAAACAGCTGTACTCCCCTCCACTCTGCTGCTGGTCGTGGTAGAACAGAAGCAGTTCGTGAGCTAATCAAACTTGGCGCAGCAAAGTCAGTTGTTGGTGGTAATTGTGGCACTCCACTTCATCAAGCAGCAATTAATGGACATGTGGAGACTGCTGTAGCCATGTTGAAGGAAGGATGTTCTCTTGACATA
Organism: Aplysina aerophoba; assembly: GCA_949841015.1. Lineage (NCBI taxonomy): Eukaryota > Metazoa > Porifera > Demospongiae > Verongiida > Aplysinidae > Aplysina > Aplysina aerophoba. Next base: position 10,777,127 of record OX465034.1, read on the forward strand.
GTGGACAGTAATGGAGAAACTGTCCTGCATTGGGCAGCTGAAGGTGGCAATGTTGAATTAGTGAAGGAGTTGGTAGTCAGAGGATGCAATGTAAATGCAGTGAAAGCAAACGGCTGTACTCCCCTCCATGATGCTGCTGGTGATGGTAGAACAGAAGCAGTTCATGAACTAATCAAACTTGGTGCAGCAAAGTCAGTAGTTGGTGGTAATTGTGGCACTCCACTTCATCAAGCAGTGCTTAACGGACACTTGGAGACTGCTGTAGCCATGTTGGAAAAAGGATGTCCTCTTGATGTAGTGAGCGGTGCTGGAGCCACTGTCCTGCATTTTGCAGCTGAAGGTGGCAATGTTGACTTAGTGAGGGAGTTGGTAGGCAGAGGGTGCGATGTGAACGCAGTGGAAGCAGACGGCTGCACTCCCCTCCACTCTGCTGCTAGTGATGGTAGAACAGAAGCAGTTCATGAACTAATCAAACTTGGTGCAGCAAAGTCAGTAGTTGGTGGTAATTGTGGCACTCCACTTCATCAAGCAGCAATTAATGGACATGTGGAGACTGCTGTAGCCATGTTGAAGGAAGGATGTTCTCTTGACATAGTGGACAGTAATGGAGAAACTGTCCTGCATTGGGCAGCTGAAGGTGGCAATGTTGAATTAGTGAAGGAGTTGGTAGTCAGAGGATGCAATGTAAATGCGGTGAAAGCAAACGGCTGTACTCCCCTCCATGATGCTGCTGGTCGTGGTAGAACAGAAGCAGTTCATGAACTAATCAAGCTTGGTGCAACAAAGTCCATAGTTGGTGGTAATTTTGGCACTCCACTTCATCAAGCAGTGCTTAACGGACACTTGGAGACTGCTGTAGCCATGTTGGAAAAAGGATGTCCTCTTGATGTAGTGAGCGGTGCTGGAGCCACTGTCCTGCATTTTGCAGCTTCAGGTGGCAATGTTGACTTAGTGAGGGAGTTGGTAAGCAGAGGGTGCGATGTAAATGCAGTGAAAGCAGATGGCTGTACTCCCCTCCACTCTGCTGCTGGTTGTGGTAGAACAGAAGCAGTTTGTGAGCTAATCAAACTTGGTGCAGGAAAGTCAGTAGTTGCTGGTGATCGTGGCACTCCACTTCATCAAGCAGCCATTTGTGGACATGTGGAGACTGCTGTAGCCATGTTGGAGGAGGGATGTCCTCTTGATGTTGTGGACGGTGTTGAAGCTACTGTCTTGCATGCTGCATGTAAAGGTGGCAATGTTGACTTAGTGAGGGAGTTAGTACGCAGAGGGTGCGATGTTAATGCAGTGCAAGCAAACAGCTGTACTCCCCTCCACTCTGCTGCTGGTCGTGGTAGAACAGAAGCAGTTCGTGAGCTAATCAAACTTGGCGCAGCAAAGTCAGTTGTTGGTGGTAATTGTGGCACTCCACTTCATCAAGCAGCAATTAATGGACATGTGGAGACTGCTGTAGCCATGTTGAAGGAAGGATGTTCTCTTGACATAGTGGACAGTAATGGAGAAACTGTCCTGCATTGGGCAGCTGAAGGTGGCAATGTTGAATTAGTGAAGGAGTTGGTAGTCAGAGGATGCAATGTAAATGCGGTGAAAGCAAACGGCTGTACTCCCCTCCATGATGCTGCTGGTCGTGGTAGAACAGAAGCAGTTCATGAACTAATCAAGCTTGGTGCAACAAAGTCCATAGTTGGTGGTAATTGTGGCACTCCACTTCATCAAGCAGCCCTTAATGGACATGTGGAGACTGCTGTAGCCATGTTGGAGGAAGGATGTCCTCTTGATGTGGTGAGTGGTGCTGGAGCCACTGTCCTGCATTTTGCAGCTTCAGGTGGCAATGTTGAATTAGTGAGGGAGTTGGTAGGAAGAGAATGCAATGTCAATGCAGTGGCAGCAAACGGCTGTACTCCCCTCCACTGTGCTGCTGGTCGTGGTAGAACAGAAGCAGTTCGTGAACTACTCAAACTCGGTGCAACAAAGTCAGTAGTTGGTCGTAATTGTGGCACTCCACTTCATCAAGCAGCAATTAATGGACATGTGGAGACTGCTGTAGCCATGTTGAAGGAAGGATGTTCTCTTGACATAGTGGACAGTAATGGAGAAACTGTCCTGCATTGGGCAGCTGAAGGTGGCAATGTTGAATTAGTGAAGGAGTTGGTAGTCAGAGGATGCAATGTAAATGCGGTGAAAGCAAACGGCTGTACTCCCCTCCATGATGCTGCTGGTCGTGGTAGAACAGAAGCAGTTCATGAACTAATCAAGCTTGGTGCAACAAAGTCCATAGTTGGTGGTAATGGTGGCACTCCACTTCATCAAGCAGCCATTAAGGGGCATGTGGAGACTGCTAGTGCCATGTTGGAGGAAGGGTGTCCTCTTGACATAGTGAGCAGTGCTGGAACCACTGTCCTTCATTTTGCAGCTGCAGGTGGCAATGTTGAATTAGTGAGGGAGTTGGTAGTCAGAGGGTGCGATGTTAATGCAGTGGAAGCAAGTGGCCGTACTCCCCTCCACTCTGCTGCTACTCATGGTAGAACAGAAGCAGTTCGTGAGCTAATCAAACTTGGTGCAGCAAAGTCAGTTGTTGTTGGTAATTATGGCACTCCACTTCATCAAGCAGCCATTAAAGGACATGTGGACACTGTAGCCATGTTGCTAGACAGTGTTAGTGATGCTAACATGTCCAAAGATGATACCATTGCCACCTGTACTTCATTTGGTGTGACTCCTGTCATGTCAGCTGGACTGTTTGGACAGGTGGAAGTGTTCAGATTGCTGATCTCAAAAGGAGAAAGTATCTCCAACAGAGATGTGTTTTCTTTGTGTGCATTTGAGCACTGCTTCGTGGGTGGCCATGCCAGCAAATTGAATCTGTTTTATGAAGCAAGTGGCATGAAGAGTAGTGGAGGAGGGCTGAAGGGTGCTTTGACAACCTTGATTACTCGGGGTCTTGTTGATGCACACAAAGTGCTCTGTTTGTGTGCCTTGTCTGGAGACTGTGTATTTCTTGATGACCAGTTCATTGAACTAGTTGCTTCTGATGCTTGGGCCATGCCTGCAGCTGTGAAATGTGCCAAGTTGTATTTTGTAAGGGGTGAAGGTATTTCATTCATTAACCAACTCAAAATAGCAGATGAGAATGCCTTGAACCCTCTACAAATGGCACTGCTGTCATTGAAATGCTTTGAAATGGGATCTGCCATTGGTACAAGTCTTCAATATGGTGCCAAGGACCACTCTTCATTCATCACCAAGTTGTTGTCCCACCCTGTGTTGAAGGAGACAGTCCACGAAAACTTCCCAAATGGCCTAAGTCCCCTCGACCTAGCTCGGCAGTTTGAACTCCACCACATAGCTGCATTGATTGAGGGGGTGGGTGGTCGTCCAGGAGTGTGGGCAGACATACCTCGAGATGTGTTTGTGAGCTGTTGTAGTGAGCTATTCGCAATGTACCCTTTACTGAAGAAGGTGTGTGATACCAGCCAAGGTGGCCATGAGGCTGTGCAGAAGGCCGTGATGAAGTTCCTTGGTGCACAGACTGTGGCGAGTGTGGTACAGGTGGCTGATGACAGTCTGTTGGTGAAGGAGCAGGTGTTGGGCCAGCGTCCTGACCTAGGGGATGTAGTCACACATGTCCTACCCCACATCCAAGTGAGATCCAAATGGAAGAGCATTGGACTGACTCTTGGCATCAAGAAGAGCACACTTGATCGATTCTCAAATGATGATGATCCTTATCTGGAGGCCCTGAGCTACTGGTTGGAGCATGGTAGCAGTGTGACCTGGAAGACCCTGTTGGATGTCTTGGGGCACTTTGAGACAAAGCACACTGTGGATGAACTGACGGACAGGATTGTGTCAGTCCTTGGAGGAGGTGACCAGGTAAGTGTGTGGGTGTTGTGTGTTGAGTGAAGGCGCTGCATGTGTGGTGTGCTGTCTGGAGGAGGCAAGTGCTGGTCTCCTGTGATGTGTGCTTGTGTTTGTGCTGCCTCCTCCTCTCTCAGGTGGTGGCTGTGAGTGGTCCCTTCAGACCTGTCTCTAGTTCTGCTCCAGCTGTGAGTGGAGGAGCAGTTGCTGCAGAGAGGAGCCCACCCGTCTGTGAAGGTGAGCTGTGAGGAGTGTCTTCTCCTTCAGTGAGGCTGGGAGGGAATAGGCCATGCCTGTCCTCCCTCAGCCCCTCCCCCTCTGTCAATGGTGTTCAATGCTTTAAGCTGAAGCTACAGCAGCTGTTTGTGACGAGTGTTCATCCGACTACACATGCACCACACGTGTCTACACTGATTCCCTGCAACACTGAGCGCTGTGGACTGGTCACTGTGTGGTCGGTCTGTACAGGAAGCTTAGTAATGGTAGTCTGCATGTCATTGGCCGTAGCCCTATGTCTCCAAACACTGGTGGTCCTGCTAACAGTGGGTGGAGGTGGTCCTACAGCGAGCATGAGAGGGTGGTGGGTGTGAACCATGGACCTCCCTTCCATGCAGCCAAACAAGTTCTCAGTGACTTCCGGGACCAGTTCATTGCAGACGTGGACGCAAACACTGTGGTATGGGAACTTTTGCACAAGAACATTATCCCACGTGGTGTTCAGGAGAGGATCTCAAGGACTGACGAGCCTAAACAGCGAAATGAAATCCTCCACGATTGTCTGCACAGAACATGCACCAAAGAGGCCTTGACGGAAGTCTGTGACATAATTGTGGCAGTGAGGGGCCACCCAAAGATGAGAGAAATGGGTGAAGCCATGAAGAGGAGGCTGCACACAGGTACGTAAGTGTGTTGTGTGCTGGTGTGTGGGAGGGAGGTGACTCAGTCCTTACTTCATACCCATCTGTCCTGCTAGCCCCTTGATACCACCTTGTTTTAGCCTTTGATCCACCCAAACCTTGTGCCAGTCTATCCTTCTAGCCCCTACTCCCCTCAGTCCTGACACACGAGGGCACAGGGTGCTCACATCACTTGTCTCTCTTGTGGTGCAGCCTCACCTGTGCAGGTTGTTCAGGACCACGCTGAGGAGTTCCTTGAGAAGATGAACTCTAAAGCACTTGCACCTCAGCTGAAGGCATTGGGGCTAATTCCAGAGTCTGTCGAGTGTGACATCCTTCAGTCCAAGAGTAGGGAAGAAGCCAATGCCCACCTCTTGAACCACCTCAAGGAGGACGCAGATGAGGAGGCAGTGAGGGAAGTGTTCAGAATTGCTTCTGAGAAGACTGGCTATGGGAAGATGAATGCGTTTGCTGCCGGCATGCTAAGGGAGCTGCAATGAGGTTTGTACTGGTGTGTGCACACTCACATGCCGTTGTTGTGTACCTCTCCATGTACAGGACATGTGTTTATGTAAACAAACGTCTGTGTACTGTAAACAAGACTCAGTGAAGTCCGGTGTGTGCCCCTCCCTCCACAGCCTCCCTCCTCCGCTCCACGCCCACCATGCTGGAGCTGCTTGACCACACTGTCCTCCATGTGGCCGCCCGTTGGTACCACTTTGGTCTTGTCCTTCAAGGACCACCTCCTGGAGGACTTCAAGGCCACCAAGAGGAGTGAGGTGGAGGCCGGCTGCAGTGACATGCTCAAGTGCTGGCTCAGAGGGGAGGGGCCATGGGAGGGAGGGGTGGAGCTGGTCCACTGTGTTGGGGGCAGTGCAGAGGTGCCTCAGACAGGAGTCAGCTTGGAGCACTGCCGCTCACTGCAGGCAGCTCAGTGAGTGTCTTGTGCCCAGTGTGGTCCCTCAGCAGGAGGAGGTGTGGGGGATTGGCCGGTCTTACTGCTGTCCTTACACCAGGTGTCACTATCACTCCTACTGATGACCCACCATTGATGACTTGCCCCATCCCCTAATTGATGACACTCCACTTTCCTCAATGACCCCAGCCTTTGACCACTCCGCTTTACCCTTCGCCACGCCACTGGTGATGCCGCCCTCCGGTCACTCCTGACTCCAGACTATTTGACCTGCTTAACCTGGTGCTGATGAAGCTGTGGACTACTGTCACCTCTGTCACTCGTTGACACTGTCATGACACAGTGACATCTCCACAGCAGCTAGTGAGTTATGAGTTATCAACACACAGCTGTATTTGGGGAAATTCCCTCCTCCCACCCTCCCCTGACCTGGTCCTGTGGTGTCTTCATGCAGGTCCCTCAGCTGAAGGGCACCTTGCCTCACTGCCTCAGCTGAACCAGACCTATTACCCAAACCAGATCAAGACAGTTGCCCCACTTGACTACTGTTTGGTTTGCACTCCACTCCAATTGGTGAGTCCCATGTTGGTAGCATGTGGTTGAGTTAACAGCCACTAGGTGTTGTGGAGGGGAATTCCCTGTTACTATATTAACGTCTCTCTCAATGTTGCAGGGTACCTCTTGTTCCCCAACTGAGAGTGAATGAGGATGTCCCTCTACTCTGTCCTGGACCCACCCCAGTGGCACACCTTATCGCTGTTGAGTGTACTACCAGGTCTGTGTGTGTGTGTGTGTGCGTGCATGTGTGCGTGCGTGCGTATGTGTATGTGTGTGTGTGTCTTTGTGTGTGATTAATTAAGTGTGATTATGTGTGTGGTGGCCTGTGTGCATGTACTTCATTCATCCTCTCCTCTTCCTCAGATTGGAATAGAGTAAAAGTGACAGTCAACAGCAACCACAAGCTCACAAGACTGTAAAGCAACCAACAGCATCCCTAAGTGAGATGACAGTCACAAGACTGTACCCCGTATCAGATGACAGTCACAAGACTGTACCCCATGTCAGATGACAGTCACAAGACTGTACCCCTTGTCAGATGACAGTCACAAAACTGTACCCCTTGTCAGATGACAGTCACAAGACTGTACCCCGTGTCAGATGACAGTTACAAGTCTGTACCCCTTGTCAGATGACAGTCATAAGACTGTACCCCTTGTCAGATGACAGTCACAAGACTGTACCCCGTGTCAGATGACAGTCATAAGACTGTACCCCATGTCAGATGGCAGTCACAAGACTGTACCCCGTGTCAGATGACAGTCACAAGACTGTACCCCGTATCAGATGACAGTCACAAGACTGTACCCCTTGTCAGATGACAGTCACAAGACTGTACCCTGTGTCAGATGACAGTCACAAGTCTGTACCCCTTGTCAGATGACAGTCATAAGACTGTACCTCTTGTCAGATGACAGTCACAAGACAGTACCCCGTGTCAGATGACAGTCACAAGACTGTACCCCATGTCAGATGACAGTCACAAGACTGTACCCCGTGTCAGATGACAGTCACAAGACTGTACCTCGTGTCAGCTGACAGTCACAAGACTGTACCCCGTGTCAGATGACAGTCACAAGACTGTACCCCGTGTCAATTGACAGTCACAAGACTGTACCCTGTGTGAGATGACAGTCACAAGACTGTACCCTGTGTGAGATGACAGTCACAAGACTGTACCCCGTGTGAGATGACAGTCACAAGACTGTACCTCGTGTCAGATGACAGTCACAAGACTGTACCCCTTGTCAGATGACAGTCACAAGACTGTACCCTGTGTCAATTGACAGTCACAAGACTGTACCCCTTGTCAGATGACCGTCACAAGACTGTGCCCCTTGTCAGATGACAGTCACAAGACTGTACCCCGTGTCAGATGACAATCACAAGACTGTACCTCATGTCAGATGTCAGTCACAAGACTGTACCCCTTGTCAGATGACAGCCACAAGACTGTACCCTGTGTCAATTGACAGTCACAAGACTGTACCCCTTGTCAGATGACCGTCACAAGACTGTGCCCCTTGTCAGATGGCAGTCACAAGACTGTACCCCGTGTCAGATGACAGTCACAAGACTGTACCTCATGTCAGATGACAGTCACAAGACTGTACCCCTTGTCAGATGACAGTCACAAGACTGTACCCTGTGTCAATTGACAGTCACAAGACTGTACCCCTTGTCAGATGACCGTCACAAGACTGTGCCCCTTGTCAGATGACAGTCACAAGACTGTACCTCGTGTCAGCTGACAGTCACAAGACTGTACCCCGTGTCAGATGACAGTCACAAGACTGTACCCCGTGTCAATTGACAGTCACAAGACTGTACCCTGTGTGAGATGACAGTCACAAGACTGTACCCTGTGTGAGATGGCAGTCACAAGACTGTACCCCTTGTCAGATGACAGTCACAAGACTGTACCCTGTGTCAATTGACAGTCACAAGACTGTACCCCTTGTCAGATGACCGTCACAAGACTGTGCCCCTTGTCAGATGACAGTCACAAGACTGTACCCCGTGTCAGATGACAGTCACAAGACCCCTTGTCAGATGACAGTCACAAGACTGTACCTCTTGTCAATTGACAGTCACAAGACTGTACCCCTTGTCAACTGACAGTCACAAGACTGTACCCCTTGTCAGATGACAGTCACAAGACTGTACCCCGTGTGAGAACAGTCACAAGACTGTACCCCGTGTGAGATGACAGTCACCAGACTGCACCCTTTGTCAGATGACAGTCACAAGACTGCACCCCTTGTCAGATGACAGTCATAAGACTGTACCCCTTGTCAGATGACAGTCACAAGACTGTACCCCATGTCAGATTACAGTCACAAGACTGTACCCCATGTCAGATTACAGTCACAAGACTGTACCCCATGTCAGATTACAGTCACAAGACTGTACCCCATGTCAGATGACAGTCACAAGACTGTACCCCATGTCAGATGACAGTCACAAGACTGTACCCTGTGTCAATTGACAGTTACAAGACTGTACCCCTTGTCAGATGACCGTCACAAGACTGTGCCCCTTGTCAGATGACAGTCACAAGACTGTACCCCATGTCAGATTACAGTCACAAGACTGTACCCCTTGTCAGATGACAGTCACAAGACTGTACCCCTTGTCAGATGACAGTCACAAGACTGTACCCCTTGTCAGATGACAGTCACAAGACTGTACCCCATGTCAGATGACAGTCACAAGACTGTACCCCATGTCAGATGACAGTCACAAGACTGTACCCCATGTCAGATGACAGTCACAAGACTGTACCCCGTGTCAGATGACAGTCACAAGACTGTACCCCGTGTCAGATGACAGTCACAAGACTGTACCCCGTGTCAATTGACAGTCACAAGACTGTACCCCTTGTGAGATGACAGTCACAAGACTGTACCCTGTGTGAGATGACAGTCACAAGACTGTACCCCGTGTCAGATGACAGTCACAAGACTGCACCCCGTGTCAGATGACAGTCACAAGACTGTACCCCTTGTCAGATGACAGTCACAAGACTGTACCCCGTGTGGGATGACAGTCACAAGACTGCACCCTTTGTCAGATGACAGTCACAAGACTGCACCCCGTGTCAGATGACAGTCACAAGACTGTACCCCTTGTCAGATGACAGTCACAAGACTGTACCCCGTGTGGGATGACAGTCACAAGACTGCACCCTTTGTCAGATGACAGTCACAAGACTGTACCCCGTGTGAGATGACAGTCACAAGACTGTACCCATTAATTACTGGTCACTTTGGCTATATAGATATAATTATTGGCTGTCAAACACATCTCAACTTAAATTAGATAATATGCATACCTAATATTGCTATATACAACCCCATAATTTTAAATTTATATATTAATTATACTTCCTAAGCTTACCTCTGTACAATGACGTAATATAATTATAATATTTATATTATACGTACATGTGCCAGCAAACAGTATGTCATTATATATTAATTTACAATATAGATATACTATATAGTACACAATAATAATGTAGCAGTTGCAATGCACACATGCAGTGTGGCACTGTAGATGGAGATGTCTGGGTGCAGCCTGTCCTGCTAGCCCCTCCCAGCCCGGTCAGTGGCTGGTCCTCTCCTGTTGTAGGAGGAGGATCCGGTTGGCAAGAGTGGCGTTGTGCTGTTGGAGGTAGCGGATGGTGTCGGCTTGACGCTCCAACAGGGAGTCCACGTCAGTGCCTTCTCTGCAGAGAGAGGGGGTGGGGGTGAGAAAAATACACACACACACACACACACACACACAGACCAGTTGCATTAATAGAGAGAACACTCCACATTTGACAAATGACCAGCTGCAGACTGCTATGTCCCTGGTCATCCTCCGGGGCAGTGGAATGCACACATGTGCTGCTACAGCTCCACTTGCCTGAATCCGACAGTGGGCGGGGCTTGTGTGGTGGGCTGCGTCCTGTCCATCATGTCCTGCAGCACATCTGGAGCTGGCTTCTCAGCATTGAAGCGCACACAGTGCACTACACACAGAGAGGTGAGAGGACACACCCACAGAGGTGAGAGGACACGCCCACAGAGGTGAGAGGACACGCCCACAGAGGTGAGAGAGGACACGCCCACAGAGGTGAGAGAGGACACGCCCACAAAGGTGAGAGAGGACACGCCCACAAAGGTGAGAGAGGACACGCCCACAGAGGTGAGAGAGGACACGCCCACAGAGGTGAGAGGACACGCCCACAGAGGTGAGAGGACACGCCCACAGAGGTGAGAGAGGACACGCCCACAGAGGTGAGAGAGGACACGCCCACAGAGGTGAGAGGACACGCCCACAGAGGTGAGAGGACACGCCCACAGAGGTGAGAGGACACGCCCACAGAGGTGAGAGAATGCACAAGGTGAGAAATACCCTTACAGCTCTTAACAAAGCAATATAGTACAGTGATTGTGCAACTACAGGATGTAAGCATTCGGAAGGTTTCTGCGTGGCTAGTGGTATTGCGAAGTGGTCTCCTGTATATAATTTATGCGATATAGACTTTTGGGGAAATTACGCTGTTTCGGGAAGCACTTTCAGGCAAAAGGTTCGTCTGTTGCGCACTCACTGTACTATAATAGGTACACTGTATATATATAATACGGTAGGTCAGTCTATGGTCTCTATATACGACCTTGGTGGCTTTGGGTAAATACAAGACAAGCAAAACACATACTTTGCAAATGGAGGGCCATTTGCAAAGTATTTGAACCGAAGCATGCAAACTTGTAGCATGAAGCATTAGTTGCCACGCCTTCCAGCATGAAGCGTTAGTTGCCACACCTTCCAGCACGAAGCGTTAGTTGCCACGTCTTCCAGCACGAAGCATTAGTTGCCACACCTTCCAGCACGAAGCGTTAGTTGCCACGCCTTCCAGCACGAAGCATTAGTTGCCACACCTTCCAGCACGAAGCGTTAGTTGCCACACCTTCCAACACGAAGCATTAGTCGCCACGCCTTCCAGCACGAAGCATTAGCTTGGCAATTGGGATATACATTGCTCAGCTCATACCATGCATTACGTGTTCACAATACTTCACTTTCATGAATACCAGTTGAGATGCAAAATTCACAAACTATAGTAAAGCTTGTACCTCATACAGTACAGTGGATGCACACAATTTCAACAGTTTGCAGTTACCTAGGATACGGGCACATGTCATAGTTGTGACTGTCCTGCACTGTGGTGTGAGAAGCAGTTGCTAGCCTGCCTGCCTGAACAGGCTGTACCACTCACCAACGAATGTTAATAAGAAGGTACAGCTGACGAGTGTCTCCATGGGAACCAGAATGAACAGAATGTATCCTGGTCGGAATGAGCTCCCCTCAGTCACCCAGGAGCACAAGTTGATCTGCTTGAAGTAGAGGGAGGACATGAAGACCACTAGGAATGAGTTGGCTAGAGGAGGGGAGGGGAGAGAATGGGAGAGGAGGGATGGGGAGGGGAGGGGAGGATTGGGGGAAGAGAAGAGAGGGCGGAGCTCAAGTGAGACTCTGCCTCATTGTCACATCTACACATGTAGGTGTGTGTGTGTGTGTGTGTGTGTGTGTGTGTGTGTGTGTGTGTGTGTGTGTGTGTGTGTGTGTGTGTGTGTGTGTGTGTGTGTGTGTGTGTGTGTGTGTGTGTGTCTGTGCGTGTGCGTGTGCGTGTGCGTGTGCGTGTGTGTGTGTGTGTGTGTGTGTGTGTGTGTGTGTGTGTGTGTGTTTGGAGTTTGGAGTTTGGACCACCTCATGCCACACACCACCAACCCACCAGCATTGGCTGTAGTCACCGGTACCTGCAAGAAGCGTCGCTGGCTCTGGCAGAACTTTGCATACCCCCGGCCCTCCAACTTCCCCAGCCGGTGCAACTGGAGTCTGTACAGCAGCCATGTGGCGCCAGTCAGGGTCACGTGGGCCATGGCAAAGAAAGCTAGATAGCCATCAGGGGTGGGGGAAGTCCCTTTGCATTGTTGGGAGTGGTAATTGTATCCATTGTCCAGGGTGAAGGGTAGCACAGACATCAAAACGAGGTACACCAACTGTGAAGGAGAGGGTAGGCATTGTGACATACACACAAATACAGCACACCACAACACACTGCATGTGCGCACGCACACACACACACACACACACACACGCACACACACACACACACACACATGCACACACACACACACGTGTGTGTACACGCACATGCAAACACACACACACATACACACACGCGCGCATGCACGCACGCACGCACGCACATGCAAACACACACATACGTACACACACGCGCGCGCACACACACACACACACACACACACACATAAGCTATTCCATTGAGGACAACCGTCCAGTGCAGCTGTGTCTCTCTGAAAGGGACCAAGATGTTAGACGACTCGAGGGAGTTCATTGTGAAGTTGCGGTCAGTCCCGGTGACCAGTGGGACCTGCTCCCCGCTCCCGAGGAGTACGGGACCACTGTCAGTGTGCTCCGCGTCTAGTGGCTCCGACGGAGGAGTCACAAAAGTGTAAACCTGAGGGGAGGGGAGGGGGAGGCTGTCACGTGACATCTGGGGACTACTACATCAAGTGCTGATCCGTGACTGCAGGCACGTAGCTACTAGTCATTGTCTATGCGTGCGTACGTACGTACATACAACACACGCACACCTCGACAAGTGAACATGATGTGTAGTCGGTGGTGCCGAGCCGAAACGGAGTACGGAGCAACAGTCTGAGCAATAACTGTTAACGCGTGAGCGCTCAGCTGGGACGATTCGGCGCCACACGGCAGACGCGGCACACTAAGAACACCCTCCCCTTCCCCACACATCGCCAGCTCACCCCGTTTCCTCCGCTTCTCCCTTCCGCCAGGCTAACCATGTCGCACACAGAATCAGTTCAAAGATCAATTGCAAGTTCCAATTTCAGCTTCAGATTCTAAGCAATTCCAATTTTAATTGCATTCATGAGTCAAACTATGGTCTAAGATGAGGCGGATTCCCATTTCAGATGCAGCCCTATAACTCGGTATGGGAATGAAGCACAGCCTCATCTCCCCTCTGTCCAATCTTCTTGACAGGCTTTCCAATTTGAGCAAACTTTAACAGTCTCAACTCGGACTGCGACATTGTAAACAGGTCCACAACAGCCTGCAGGGGGTGGGGCAGACATCACGTGACATCACATGTCACATGATGTCACAAGTAACATGACACTGGTCACATGTCACTGGTCACGTGTCACTGGTCACGTGTCACATGTCACTAGTCACATGTCACTGGTGACCACATGTCAATGGTGACCACATGTCACTGGTCACCACCTGTGATAACACTTCGCACAGTAGCACTATAATGACACTGATGAGCTTACATGTAACAACAATTTTCAATAGAAGCAAGACATTCTCATCGTACCACTGCAAAGGTCTTTGCCAGTTACAAAACTGCTTTTTGTAACTGACAAAAACCTACGCAGTGGTAACAACTTAAGCTCATCATCAGTCACTACACTACATGACACTGGTCACATGTCACTGGTCACATGTCACTGGTCACATGTCACTGGTCACCACCTGTGATAACACTCCACACAGTAGCACACTAGTGACGTTGATGAGCTTACATGTAACAACAATTTTCAATAGAAGTAAGACGGTTCGACTGCAAAGCTCTTTGTCAGTTACAAAACTGCTTTTTGTAACTGACAAAGACCTACGCAGTGGTAACGACTAAGCTCATCAGTCACTACACTACTACTTAGTACTATGTAAGGTGTAGCATGAGTCTCTACAACATCACACCACACGGTATACCAGCACAGAGCCATCAGCATTATTACCCCCACCCTGCTGACTCCATCCACCCCGCCCCCTTGCCCCGCCCACCCCACCTGTAAGGGCCGGTAGTTCTCCTCCGGCAGGTCAAGGTTCTGCCTGTACCAGTGCAGGTTGCTGGCCATGATCTCATCGGAGGGCATCACCTTCAGGTGGGTGCTGGCGTAGCGGGTGGCCAGCTCAAAGTGCTCCACTGGGGGAGGAGAGGGGAGGGGAGGAGAGGGGAGGGGAGAGGAGGAGAGGAGAGGAGAGGAGAGGAGAGGGGAGGAGAGGAGTGGGGAAGAGGGGGGGAGAGGAGGGGAGGGGAGGAGAGGAGAGCGGAGGAGAGTAGGGGAGGAGAGGGGAGGAGAGGGAAGGGAGGAGAGGAGAGGGGAGGAGAGGAGAGGAGAGGAGAGGAGAGGGGAGGAGAGCAGAGAGGGGAGAGGAGAGGGAGGGAAGGCTGGTAGACAGTGTGCTTCACCCGTCTACTCACTTGCCGGAGCAGACACTTCCAGGCACACATTGGAGACTCCTCACTCTCTCACACACACGATCTCTCCCTCACAGACCACCCAATTCTGCCCCTCCCCCCTCGCTCACACTTGAAGTGGCAGAACTGAAGGTAGTTGAGTGTGGTGGTCAGCATCTTATCAATGTGTGAGGCATTGACTCTCTCAGCCTCCGTCCAGCAGTTCTGGCGGCACTGGAGGACCTCGGTTACCAGGAGACTGAGGAGAATGGGAAATTCCCTTGAATCAGGCATAAAGTCAAACCGAGACAAGACGTCTGCCTCGTCTTCTGTCATGGCAGCAGATGTGAGGTTAACGTGAAGGCTGTCTTCACAAAAGTAGCGACAATTCCGTATCTCCTAACAGACACAAGTGAGAAGAGAGGGGGAGGGAGGGGAGGAGAGGGGAGGGAGGGGAGGAGAGGGGAGGGGAGGGGAGGGGAGGGGAGGGGAGGAGAGGGGAGGAGAGGGGAGGGGAGGGGAGGGGAGGAGAGGAGAGGGGAGGGGAGGGGAGGGGAGGGGAGGAGAGGGGAGGGGAGGGGAGGGGAGGAGAGGAGAGGGGAGGGGAGGAGAGGGGAGGGGAGGAGAGGGGAGGGGAGGGGAGGGGAGGGGAGGGGAGGGGAGGGGAGGGGAGGGGAGAAGGACAGACACAAAACATACAAGGGAGTAACTCAGTGCTCACTGGTGCACTCAGCACTGTTTCAGTGGACTGCGTCCAGTACTGAAATGATGCAATGATGCACCAAAGTGGCATCATTCACACACACTCTTGTGCAACACCACATCCATGAATACAGTGACAGTTGCTATGACAACTACTCCTACATTCAAGGAACACACAACTCCACTTCAGACTGTAATCTCCAATTGAAAACCAAAAAGTGCTGTAACTATGGCAACACCTCCCCCCTTCCCCCCTCCCCCCCACACACACACCTTCATCTGTAGCCGGAAGGACTCCTCAAAGGCAGCCACACAGCCGGCCCAGTCCTGGTCCACGTAAACCTGCTCCCCTTCCAAGTAGAGCCGCACCGACTCCTTCACCGCCGGCACCTCAGGGCGCCACATGAACTGGTTGTTCCGCAGCGCCAGCTCCCTGCGGTAAAGGGGGATGTTGGCTCTGGTGGTGGGGTCCTCCGGGGCCAGGAAGGAGTGGGAGAAGGAGCAGCGAGCGGCCTCCTCCACGTCACCCAGCTGGGTGGGGCAAGGCAGGGGGCGGGGCAGGGGGCGGGGTGGGGATACATGAGCAGAGGAGCCATGCATGTTTCAGACTAGTCATGCATCATTGCTACCATAGTAACTGTGAACCCACGTTGCCATGGTGATTGTAAACCCATATTTGCCGTGGACACATGACAGCATACCGTCTTGCCATAGTGAATGCGTATCCACATGTCAGTGCACGGTGCATGCCCTATTGCCATGGTGATGGCATGCATTGCCCCGCCCACCTTGTAATACGCATAGTGGAGGTATGAGTAGACTCTGCCCCTCCTCATCTGGTGGAGGACGGAGCTGTCCGGAGTACGCAGGCGAAGATTCATGCTCTCAGCCTTGCATTTGCCAACACAGGCACCTCGCACTGGAGGAAGCAATGAATAACATTACTATGATGGCTGCAATGAATAACATTACTATGATGGCTGCAATGAATAACATTACTATGATGGCTGCAATGAATACCATTACTATGATGGCTGTAATGAATACCATTACTATGATGGCTGTAATGAATACCATTACTATGATGGCTGCAATGAATAACATTACTATGATGGCTGTAATGAATACCATTACTATGATGGCTGCAATGAATACCATTACTATGATGGTTGTATCCTTCATCCACTGCTAATAACTGCCACACATTCATGTATTCTGTGCTGTATAGACCCTTAATAGTTTATTGCAAGAAGAGATTAATGCAGGGGGGTAGGGCCTAGTACAGAAGACTAAGTTGAGGCAATAAATATGATTACCACACAAAGAATACCATTCCGCCAAATCCTGTCCCTCCCACTGCTATTACATACCTGCCATATTCATGTACTCTGTGATGTAGGGAAATTCCCTCTTGAACCCCTCAGCGAGCTTTCGCTCCTCTTTGGTCATGTGACTGTCAGCTGACATGCCCCCGCATGTAATCAAGCACTCGAGAGACCTGTTTACATAGGTTCGGTACAGCCGCAAGGCCTCCTCCAATTTGGCCCGGGACACCTCCCACTGCTGGTCAGTGTATGCCCTCAGCCCGGCTTGGTACGCGTTGGAGAAGCTGGGCTCCTTCATCTCCTCCACTGACACACCGTCCTGGGGGTGGGGGGGTGGGGAGGGGGAGGGGCACACATCAACGTTAACGCTGTATCAAGTTCTGCTCAGTGCCATGCAAGGGGACAACCTTGGTGGCCACATGGCCATGGTCACAGCAAGACTCGCTATGGTACAGCTGATTGTGCATGCAATCTCTACAAAGACACACATGCACACACTTCCACTGTATCGTGGACCCAGCCCCCTCACATGCCTCCCCCACACCCATTGGCTCACCCTCTCAATCTTGATCATCCTTATGTAAAAGACAAGTGTTGCGTTGGGTGGTATGATGACCCCCACCCCACTGTCCCCGTAGCCGAGGTGAGGGGGAATGGTGATGCGACGCCGCTCCCACAGACAGGTCCCCTGCAGACCGCGGTCCATGCCAGCTATGATGCGGCCGTGACCAAGAGCAACGATGTAGGGGGAGTCGTAGTCAAAGCTGCATAATAGGACGGCACAGATCTTCTGTGTGTGTGCTGTGTGTGTGTGTGTGTGTGTGTGTGTGCTGTGTGTGTGTGTGTGTGTGTGTGTGTGTGTGTGTGTGTGTGTCCGCTGTGTGTGTGTGTGTGTGCTCCTGCATATGCATGTACACATGAGTGCATCACTGCAGCAATGCAGTCAACTTGCACATCTGCTGCACTGCACAAAACTGCACCCCTCCCAACAAACAGCTGCTGCACGCACGCACGCATGCTGCTCACCTCTTGCCAAAGATAGTGCCGTCCGATGCCAGCCGCCCCACGTAGTGGTAGTGGATCACGTCCCCCGTCCCCGCTCCCGTCTTGCAGTCCTCCGGACGGTACGTCACAAGAACCTTCAGCCCCTCGCCCCAGTCCTCCTCCCGAACCGCCGACCCCGACCCCGCCTCAGCTGCGGACGAGGACAAGCACGCAAACAGCAGAAGCAGCTTCCCCAGCATCGCTAGACTCCACCGGTCGGAAGCAGGCTGGAAGTATGTGTGGAGCAGCAATGCGGATGAACAAAGTCCTATTGTTCTACAATTATTATGCATGGTACGCCTATCAAACCATACTAAAAGAGCCGCCTCTATAAAAATGGCTGCCCTTGCCAATGTATAACGAAATATGAAGCAAGCTATGCGCAGTAAAATGTATTAAAAGGGCCTATTCAAGTGTGTAAATGGCTGCCCTGCAGTACATGTTGCACTGGTAGTCTTGTCAGTCGCGACAGTCGCCTGAGGCTCCTGAGTTTGCTCGTTCCTTCTGAATAAACAGGCGTAGGTTGCTGTGACGTAGCTAGAGAATGGATCATAAGAAGAAGGAAGATTTGCTGGCGGAGGAGATGTCCAGGTGAGTGTGCCACCTTCACTTACAGGGTAACTACCTGTTTAGGCCACCGGCTGGAACTAATTGTAGGGCGTATGGAGTTAGGGATTATTGGAAATGCTCCCTTTTTTGACAGTGACTCTACTCTCCCCCTTCTCCCTCCCTCCTCCTCCCCCTTCTCCCTCCCCCCTCCCCTCGCCCCTCCTCCTTCCCTCCCTCCTCCTCCCCCTTCTCCCTCCCCCCTCCCCTCGCCCCTCCTCCTTCCCTTCCTTCTCCCTCCCTCCCCATCCTGTACCTCCTCTTCCCCGCCCTTCTCTCTCTCCTTCCTCCTCGCCTCCCTCTCTCCCTTCTCCCTCCCCTTCCTCCCCTCCTTCCCTCCCTTCCCCCTCCCCCCTCTCTGCTCCAGGTTTGAGCAGGAGGTCTTGGGAGGACCGTCCTCTGTTAAGACCAGCAGTGTGTATCAACCTCCTCCGCTGATGGCCAGACCACCACCACCAGGGATGTTGCAAGACCCCAACCATGTTGTGCAATCCTCTGTACCTTTGGGATTACCTCACGGCATCAATGCACCACTACACAAACCTATTGCACAACCCACTTTGCCTCTTGCACAACCGCACCCCGGCCCGTTCCCCGGAGCAATGCAGCCCCTCCTCCAGCATGCCCCACCCCCTTCCTACGCCCCTCTTCAACAGCCTGCCCCTCTGTTACCACAGCAACCAGCTCACCCCACCCCCCAGCCACGGATGCCAGCCGTGAATCCGTCAGCCGTGCTGGAGATGTCTGAGGGTTTAGTGAAGGCCGCTAAGCAAGAGGCCAAGCGTGGCAAGCAAAAGAGAACGGGGAAGAGACAGAACATGCGTTCTGTGGGCGGGATGCAGTGGGAGGACCCCACACTGGAGGAGTGGGACCCCAGTGAGTCGCGGTGGGCAGTAGTAGGTTGTGGTGGGCAGTGGTGGGCAGTGGTGGGTGCAGACGGTGGCTTGGAGGGCTTGAGGGATGAGTGAGTTGAGTGTTGTGTTTGCCTCACTATCCTCTGGCAGATGACTACCGGATCTTCTGTGGTGACCTTGCCAACGATGTGAATGATGAGATCCTGGCCCGTGCATTCCGTCAGTACCCCTCCTTCCTCAAGGCAAAGATTGTGAGGGACAAACACAGCCAGAAGTCAAGGGGCTACGGGTTTGTGAGCTTCAAGGACCCGCACGACTTCATGAATGCACTCAAGGAGATGAACGGTGAGTGCATGTGACTGTCATGTGACGTGCATGTGACTGTCATGTGACCTGCATATGAGTTGTGTGTGAGTTCCCTGCACAGGACCTGGCATTGGCTGTATTGCTCTTGTGCGCTGACCCCGCCCCCACAGGGAAGTACATTGGCACCCGACCGGTAAAGTTGCGCAAGAGCACATGGAAGGAGAGGAGTCTAGAGATGGTGCGGAAGAAGGACCGGGAGAGAGCCAAACTGGGCATGCGCTGACGTGTGCAGCACGCACACACAGACATGTACACGTACACACCACACACACAATCTGACATATTCTCTAATAGTCC
Organism: Aplysina aerophoba; assembly: GCA_949841015.1. NCBI lineage: Eukaryota > Metazoa > Porifera > Demospongiae > Verongiida > Aplysinidae > Aplysina > Aplysina aerophoba. The sequence continues at coordinate 10,796,836 of OX465034.1, forward strand.
ACACAAACTTTTACTTTGTTGAATTGTGCTGTCCACAGTCAACATGGTATGCATGTCGATCTAGCATGCCATGATGCTGTGAGCTGTGTGCACACAATGAGTGAGGTGAGTTGTATCTGTCTAGCTTGCTAGTCCCAGCATGTGTGTGTGTGTGTGTTGGGGATAGGTCGAGCGGGTGAGTTGATCGAGTGTGTGGCTGTGTGCGAGTGCATGCCAGGTGAGTTGGATCTGTCCAGCTCGCTAGCCCTTGCATGTGTGTGTGTGTGTGTACTGCAGTGATGTGTTGGGGATAAGTGTGTGGCTGTACGCGTGTGCGAGTTCATGCCAGGTGCAATCTATGGTGCAGTGCAACCTCGTGAGTGGGGCTAGGTAGTTAGAATGGGAATTTCACCGAAAACAGTAGCTAGGTCAGTCAAAGACAATCAAATGTTTGGCAACACGTGACTCAAATCAATCATAATCAAACATCCGCTGGTGTCATTAATCACTGATGAAGGCAGCCGTAGTGTTGCCCCAAAACCTTTCTTTGATTGACCTGGCTATTTAGCGTCTCAGTGAAACTACCATGCATGCATGCGAGGTGTTTGGACTAGAACACTATGCTGAATCATGCATGGTACGTTCCAGCCCAGATCTTCATCTGTCACGGCTGGACCACCAGCACCACTGCTGTTAACCCACACACGTATACATGCACATAAGACGGACAGATCCGACAGTGGCGGGGAGGGGAGGGGAGGGCAGCCTGCAGTGCCACTGGCCAAACACAATCACGTCCTGCGGCTGGTACATAGCCCATTATTTACTGCAAACAAAAGTGCTGGAGTGTGTGCTTTGGACTGTCACTGCTTCTCTAGTAACTGCTTTCCGAGGTACTCCCTATGAGGGGAGAAATGAGGTGGAGTGGAGTGAAGTACAGGGAGAAGGGATGTGCTGGAGTCACAAACTATGTAGTCTGCCAGAGGCCAGACTAGTGTGCCACCCACACAGCCTGCCCCGCCCACACACAGCCTGCCACGGCCTCACACAACCTGCCTCCCCCTCACACAACCTGCCTCCCCCTCACACAACCTGCCTCTCCCTCACACAACCTGCCTCTCCCACACACAGCCTGCCTCCCCCTCACACAACCTGCCTCCCCCACACAACCTGCCTCCCCCTCACACAGCCTGCCTCCCCCTCACACAACCTGCCTCTCCCACACACAGCCTGCCTCCCCCTCACACAACCTGCCTCCCCCTCACACAACCTGCCTCCCCCTCACACAACCTGCCTCCCCCTCACACAGCCTGCCTCCCCCTCACACAACCTGCCTCCCCCTCACACAGCCTGCCTCCCCCACACACAGCCTGCCTCTCCCTCACACAACCTGCCTCTCCCTCACACAACCTGCCTCTCCCTCACACAACCTGCCTCTCCCACACACAGCCTGCCTCCCCCTCACACAACCTGCCTCCCCCACACAACCTGCCTCCCCCTCACACAGCCTGCCTCCCCCTCACACAACCTGCCTCTCCCACACACAGCCTGCCTCCCCCTCACACAACCTGCCTCCCCCTCACACAACCTGCCTCCCCCTCACACAGCCTGCCTCCCCCTCACACAACCTGCCTCCCCCTCACACAGCCTGCCTCCCCCACACACAGCCTGCCTCTCCCTCACACAGCCTGCCTCCCCCACACACAGCCTGCCTCTCCCTCACACAACCTGCCTCCCCCTCACACAGCCTGCCTCCCCCCCACACAGCCTGCCTCTCCCTCACACAACCTGCCTCTCCCTCACACAACCTGCCTCTCCCTCACACAACCTGCCTCCCCCTCACACAACCTGCCTCTCCCACACACAGCCTGCCTCCCCCTCACACAACCTGCCTCTCCCTCACACAACCTGCCTCTCCCTCACACAACCTGCCTCCCCCTCACACAACCTGCCTCTCCCACACACAGCCTGCCTCCCCCTCACACAACCTGCCCTGCCCCCACAGCCTGCCCCGCCCACACAGCCTGCCACTAGCCCTCACCAGTTCTGCACCATGACCTTCTGCAGTGCGAGGAGTGCTTGAATGCGTACATCCGGGTCCTTGTGGCCGACCAGACGCATCACCTGCTCCTTGGCTCCACAGTCCTCCAGGTCCCTGGAGAGGGGGCGGGGAGGGGAGGGGAGCGGGCGGGGAGGGGAGGGACAGACACACCTTTAGACAGTAACTGTGCTAACAGGCAACAACACTGAGCTGGTAAAGTCCCCAGGGGAATCCCCTTGGGTGGCTCTGCTAACTGCTCAACCACACGGGGGGTTCCACTACCAACTCACCTCTTCCCCCTGGGGTTGTGCCGGACGTACTCACCCACGTCGTGGCAGGCAACGGCGATGGCAACCGAGTTCTGTGAGTCCTCCATCACCGACACTAACAGACTGAAGGGGCGGGAGGGGGGGAGGGGTCACACATGAGGGAGTCACTCGTAGTGTGACTCATTGGGGGTCTGCTACACTGCACCCCACACCCACCTGAAGCCCCATTCACCATAGACGCATGAAGGAACTTCGTTCGTCTACGCATCTACTCTCTAGAGGCCTCACCCACTCACTAGAGGGCCCACCGACTCACTAGAGGGCCCACCCACTCACTAGAGGGCCCACCGACTCACTAGAGGCCCCACCCACTCACTAGAGGGCCCACCGACTCACTAGAGGCCCCACCCACTCACTAGAGGGCCCACCGACTCACTAGAGGCCCCACCCACTCACTAGTGGCCCCACCCACTCACTAGTGGCCCCACCCACTCACTAGAGGCCCCACCCACTCACTAGTGGCCCCACCCACTCACTAGTGGCCCCACCGACTCACTAGAGGCCCCACCCACTCACTAGAGGCCCCACCCACTCACTAGAGGCCCCACCCACTCACTAGAGGCCCCACCCACTCACTCACTAGAGCCCCCACCCACTCACTAGAGGCCCCACCCACTCACCGGAGGAGCTCATTCCTGTTCTCGTGCAGTCTCAGCACGTTCTCCCTCTGAGCAGGGAGGGAAGGTAGTGACAAGACCCACCAAGTTCAAAGACTACTCACATGTCTCTCAGTGTCAGTGATCTTCTCGTGTGCTGGTAGGCGGCTCACGCCCACTTACTCCCACCACTCCCCCCTCACCCAGAACTTGTTGGACCGATGCACCGGGCTCCACTCCAGCCGTCCTGACCTCACTTCAGCTGCGTACTCATCAAACGAGCTGCACCAGTGAACAGACGTTAAGAGACCATTCAGTGGACGCCTTTCCCCTCCCTTCACCCTCCCCCCCCCACCTCATGTCGTTGACCCTGTCTGTTAGGAAGCCCTGGAGGTACTCAATGTCGCTCTGCAGTTCGCTGTCTTGAAAGGTCTCCTTCACAAGCACATTCAGCACCTGAGCAACATAGTCATGTGACAGTCATGTGACAGCACATAGTCATTTGACATAAAACCACATTGCTCTCCACTTCTCTACACAATGTGAGATGAAGAAGCATAATGAACAGGGTGTGACTTTCAGCTGGGATCATGTGACAGTCATGTGACCTCCTACTCACCAGCAGGACCTTGTACGTGACCATCTGCACACCAAAGTGGTCCGTGGTGCTCGGGCATGGCTTCTCCAGCAGGTTGCGGTAGAAGGCAAAGATCACTCGACGGACCTTCTCTCGCGTGGTCGCCCTCAGGGTGTCTGCTGTCACCATGACAACGGGGTAGCTGCCATTATAAGACACAATAAAGTTCACTGAGTTCAACAGCGGACACTGGGTCACTGCAGACTCATGTCTTCCTGCCCTCGTATATAGTGGCCCACCCCGCCCACCTCCTCCATCTATGAAGACCCTGCCCACCTACTCCTCGTCCATGAAGGCCCACCCCGCCCACCTACTCCACCATCTATGAAGACCCCGCCCACCTACTCGTCCATGAAGGCCCACCCCGCCCACCTAGTCTGTCCATGAAGGCCCACCCCGCCCACCTACTCCACCTTCTATGAAGACCCCGCCCACCTACTCCTCGTCCATGAAGGCCCACCCCGCCCACCTACTCCCCGCCCATTGACCCCTCCCCTTCCTCACTCTCTCATCTTTTCAACAATATCACTCTCAAAGGAAAGCATCCAAAGACAGAAACCAACTTGGTACTGCAATTGGAAGTTGGTCTTGCCAGCCAAAATGTCGGTCAACCTACATGAGGGGAAACAACTGAGCATGCACGCACGCACGCACGCACATGCACACGCACACACACTACAAAGAGTCCACCCTAACCCCTCAGGCCACCTACGGCTTCAGCCCCTTTGCTTCAATGAAGGGCATTCTGTAGTGCGGCACACGCAGGAAGAGCTTCAGGCTCTCCGTCAGACAGATGAGGTAGTCAGGTTTCTGCCATGGGACAAGAGGGACACACTCA